>PVJL010006337.1:0-93588 GCA_004026885.1 Lyroderma lyra | reverse complement strand
GAGAAAGGGGAGGGGGTGGGAGAGGAGGGGGGGAAGCTAAATATAAGGGGATGGAAAGAGGGGTCACATTAGGTGGTGAACTTATTATGCATCAAGTTGACAATGCACTGTGGAATTGTATGCCTGAAACCTATGTAATCCTTGCTAACAGATGTCACCCCAATAAGTCTAACAATAAAAATGAATTAAAAAAAATGCAAAAACAAACAAACAAACACCCCATCCCCCGAAATTCCTAGGTCTAAGAAGTTGTCTTTTGGATAAATTTCATGTTCTTTTTGAGGAGTTTTAGTTTTTAAGGAATTCATCCTGTCCGCTGAGTTCTTCCTCTTTGACATGAGGGCTTTATGTTCAGCAGAGCCCAGGTGCCTGATTAGTATTTTTGTGGTGTCTTGCTGTAGGGCAGACACTAGGTGGCTCTGGGGGCCCAGTTTTGGGAGAGATGGGGGTTGTTTATTTCTTATTTCTGGTCTTCTGCCATGTTTGGAGGTGGAGCCCCTCCACTTCCTGCAGTTAGTTAGTTGGTTGCGGAGGTTGTAGGAGAGGGGAGAGGCCAACAAAAAGCATGCTGGGACAGCTCCATCTCCTGCCCTATGCTAGGGAAGCTGGGTGATGTGGCTGAGGCAGTTCTTGCTCGCTGGGGGCGAATGCTATCAAATCCGCCTTTCTTCCCAGACCTGCTCCAGCAACCAGCTGTTGGGGCAGAGTCTGCAGGCTCACACTGCTTGTAGGCCCTAGGGGCACACGTGTAGCTGCGTGCACCACAAGTACAAAGCTGTAGGCCTGACCTTAGGCAGTATGAAGGCAGCCGGCTCACCTCCACAGTTGGTGGGGAAGAGGAACCGTGGCCCTGTGTAGGACCCATGCTTGCTTGTGCTGTGGGTCACGAGGGTGCTGGGAGCTGAGGTGCTGTCTCTGGGGACCCACCTCAGCCTGCAGCTGTTCAGAGTCCTTACTTAGCCCTCTTGTTTCTCAAAAACTTCAGAGGCTGGCTCCCAACCTTTTCCCCCAACACACAGCTCTAAGGTCCACTCCCCCACTATCTCCCACCGTTCTGCTACTTTGCTGGCTTTGACTCTTGTCGCCTCTAGTCCTCCCGCCTCCCATGCACTGTGCTGCTTCTGGATAGTCAGCGGCAATGGGGTCCTGTTGGTATCTGTCTCTGCTCCCTCCCCTCTCTCCTGCTCTCTCCCTTCTCTCCAACCTTCAAGTGTTTACTTGTGATGCGTGGATTTCTCAGCTGCCATTGTGTCACTCAGGGTCCTCCTCCTTGACTCCTGGATGACTGTTCAATTGTGTTTTCTGGGAGAGGCTTTAGAGACCTCCTCCCTGGTTGCCATCTTGCCCTCCCTCCTATTTTGTTCTTTAAATTCCACATATAAGCAAAATTAAACTGCGTCTGTCTTTCTCTATCTGATGCTCCACACAGCACAAATAACATCCATCTCTTATGATTGAAGCTTTGAATCCATTTAAATTTAAGGTAATTGTTAATAGATATGTAGTTATTGCCATTTTATTTAATAATTTTGCTTTTTTAATTTTTTTTTTCTATCTTAAAGTAGTCCCTCTAACATTCCTTTTAATTCTGATTTGGTGATGATGAACTCCTTGACCTTTTTCTTGTCTGGGAATTTCTTTATTTGTCCTTCAATTTTGAATTATAGCCTTGCTGGATAGTGTAATCTTGGTTGTAGGTCCTTGCTTTTCATTATGTTGAATATTTTCTGCCATTCCTTTCTGGCCTGCAAAATTTCTGTTGAGAAATCAGTTGATAATCTTCTGGGAGCTCCCTTAGAAGTTACTAGTTGCTTTTCTCTTACTGCTTTTAGGTTTCTCTCTTTGTCTTCAACCTTTGCCATTTTAATTATGATGTGTCTGGTCTAGGCCTATTTGCGTTCATCTTGTTTGGGACTCTTTGTGCTTTCTAGGCTTGTATTTTCTATTCCTTTGCCCGGTTAGGGAAGTTTTTCATCATTATTTCTTCAAATATGTTCTCAGTTCCTTGCTTTCTTTCTTTTCCTTCTGGTACTCTTATTATATGAAAGTTGTTGTGCTTGATGTTGTCCCAGAGGCCCCTTACTATCCTCATTTTTTTGGACTCTTATTTCTTTTTGCTGTTCTGATTGTAAGTTTCCTGCTACCTTGTCTTTCAAATTGCTGATATGATCCTCAGCTCCTTCTAGTCTGCTGATGATTCTTTCTTTTGAATTCTGAATTTCAATTATAGTATTATTCATTTCTGTTTTTTTTAAAAAAATATGGTTTCTATGTCCTTCCTTATGCTTGACATCTCTCTGTTGAAGTTTTCACTAAGTTCCTTGAGCATCATTATAACTACTGTTTTGAGCTCTATCTGATAGGTAGCTTGCCTCCATCTTGTTTAGTTCTTCTTCTGAAGTTTTCTGCAATTCTTTTATTTGATATATATTTCTTGGTTTCCTCATTTTGGATACCTGTCTGTGTTTGTTTCTAGGCATTAGGTAGATCTGCTACACCTCCCAGTTGCTGGAGAGCCTTACATAGTTGGTGCCCTGTGGGGCCTTGACACTGTTTCCCTGGTCACCTGCACTGGGTGCTTCTGTAGATTCTGTACCTGGAGCTTCTCAGCAGATCTCAGAGCACACTAGTGCTGGTCGACACTTGCCTGAGGTCTATGAACCTTGAGAGTTTTCAAAGAAAGATTGCAATGTGGGTTAGGCTGGCTGCTCATTGGAGAAAGTGCCTCTGGTATTGGGGGAGGAGGGTGGGGCATGATGATCCCAGTGAGTCAGCAGGGTGGATCAAGTGAAGGTCACCAGACCAATAAGGTTTAGATTTGACTGTGTGGGGTGGGCACAACATGGGAAAGATTGTGCCTACCAGCATGCTGCCTGGGAGGAGGGTCCACCCAAGAAAAATGGCAACTCCAGCCCTCGCCCCAAAGCCACACACCTCAGTCTGCCCCCTGTATTTCTCCAATGCCCCCTGAGTCACTGTCCCTCTGATGGAGCCCAAGGTGAGTGCTCATGAGTGACTGAGTTTACACAGGCATTTTAAGAGGATGTCTGGGTTTCCCACAGCCTTTCGTCTCAACTGGACATTTAGAGTCCTCACCGTTTTTCATAGTCAGATGTTGTGAGACTCCAAGCTGGGAACCTGGTGTGGGGCTGGGCACCCCCAAGGCACTCCATCCCCACACCAAGGTGCGGTTGAGATATGTCTCCTGATTCTCTACTACCACCAGATATTTGGCTTGTTTCATGTCTGAGCCCCTGCTACCAGTCTTGATGTGACCTTCTCTTCTTTGTATCCTTAGTCATAAAACTTCCATTTTGGTAGAGTTCAGATGATTCTCCATGTTGGTTCTTCTATAATTTAGTTGTAATTTAATGTGTTCACCAAATGAAGCAGGCACAGTGTTTACCTACTCTGCCATCTTGGATCCTCTCCAGTTCTAAAGATTTTATAAGCATCAATTTTTGCTTCATCACATAGACTATAAGCTCTTTGAGGAGTGGGCACATTAAAATAAAATAAAGATCTTCCATACCTACTGCAGTAATGATGCATAATTCAGTTATTTCTTGCTTTCCTATCTTTAATGAGAGTTTAACAACATGTTAACTCCAGTCCATACTCCCTTCTTTGAAGGATGGTAACATGCAGAATTAGTACCACCAATGCAGTGATTTGCTAGTTATTTGTTTTGTATTTTGCTTCCTGGCATTCATGCCCAGCTATATAGTAGTGGACTGGAACTTGATTCTAGTAGAGAGCCCAAGTGTTACCTAACTCATCAAAATTTATCAAATGTCATGATTGGTTTTGGTTTTGTTTTTTGGTGGGAAGGGGTGAGGAAGACCTTTTTGAAGTCTCCATATTGATCTTTCAGTACTGACCCAGAGGAAGATTCACTTAGTATGGCTGGTTCTTAAAAATGACCAAGCCACATGGTTTTACTTCATATCTCTGTTCTTATCATTATGACTCTGAAATATTTATTGTTATTAATAGAAAACAGGTTAATCGATTTTTTTCTGACAATGGGTCTTCATTTAACATAATTGACTTGGGGCCTAGCTTCTGTATATTTATCTGAGCTCTCATCATCTTGTATTCCAATTAAATCATTCCTTCTTTCCTTCAACAGACTTATATTGAATGCCTACTAAGTGTCAGGTTTCTCACTGCTTAACATTCTTTTCCTTTCTCAACAACAGATGTTGGAATGAGGGGCAGTCTCAGTACTTGCCTAAAGAGCTCTACCAAGACCAAGTTGAGGACATCCAAGACAAACAAGAGACTGTTCTGCATACTCTGCTAATGCCAGATTTCCCTGTATTTACTATAAGAGTTAATCCAAGCAGGGAAATAATATAATTGGAATAAATAATTTCCTTCCACTTTAACCCTAGGTCATTGGGCTGGTGTTGATGGCAGAGTATGTGGTGCTAAGTTGGTGGTCAACTTTCTGGTAGAAGGTATTCCTCAAAGAAGCACAGGGAACTACAAGGAACATCTGCATAGTCAGTGCTTCTGACGACATGAGAAAAAAAATATTAACTGGGTCATAGGAACTTGTCATGTTAAAGCAAAATAACTATACCCAGTTATAAGAGGAAAGAGTCTTTCATTGCCTTGATCACCTAATGGTTGGTTTAAATATATTTCATATATAGCTAAAATGATGCTCTGAAAACTTGGTTATGGAGCATGGAACAAAAGGAGAAGGAAATACTTTAGCAATGTTACATTTAGGAAGGCTGAAATAGTCACTGTCCCCTGAATCACTGGTTCATTATTCTGTTTCATTTCTCAAGGTTGGTTTTGGTCTCCTTCAGTAAAATTTGTGTTGTGCTGTTGTAAACAAATGCAGGAATGTGTCACAAGAGGAAATGGTAGCCTACAGGCAGGTTAAGAGGAAGGCCTAAGAGATATTTTATCACATCAACTGGCCCTGATCCTAGCCGACAATAACTACTCTATGTGAAACTCCACTTAACAACAGGTTAGTCTTTTAGGGACTGTTTAATTTTAACAAATGACACCAGAAACAGATATAGGAACTTACACAACTCCTTCACCTCTGTTATGACTCCCTTTTCTTGAAGAGATCCTTTCCTCTTCCTTTCCTTGTTCCAATTTGCTTCTGATCCCATCCTTGTTCCCCTTTTCTCAGGATCCTCTCTTTTCTTTATTGATTGTTTCACTTCACTCAGCACATACTAGTTATAATAATAGCTTATGCTTGTTGAATTATTTTCTAAGAGCATTGTGACATGTATGAACTTGTTTTATCTTCACATCAATCCTATGACTTAGGGACTATCATTACAGTTGAGAAAACTGAGAAACAATGGGTATAAGAATCTTGCCCAAGGTCACACAGCCAGGACAATGGGGAGCTGGGATTTGAACTTGAGTAGTTCATGCTCTTAACTAGATTCTCTCTTTATACAAATGTGCTTGATTCACTCATATTTTTAAAATATTCCATTTTGACTTTCTTTCTCTTTAGAAACTGCCCTAAGTCTTTCTTTTCTCAGTCAACATTCTTGAAAGTGTAGTCTGTACATATCCTCACTTACTTACCCAATGGCCCCTGAGCCCATTGGCTTTATTCCTTTCTGTTCCATTGGAACTGTTCTCACCAAAATCACCAATTACTCTTTGGTTGCCAGACCCAAGAGACAACTTTCATTACATTTTACTTAACTTCCCCAGGTAGTAACTCTCTCTTCCCTTGTTTTCTATGACACCATTTGCTCTCAATATTTCAATATTCCACTTCCTTCTGTGTTGTTTTCTTCTCTGGCTCTGGCTCAGGTGTTTCTTAGACTCCAGGTCTCAGTTTTCCTGTAGCTTCACTCTACCTAAGCTCACTGGAGTATTTCTCATACATACATGGCTTCCCTACCACTTGATATCCTGGGCAATTCCACATATGGGTCTACAACTAGAACTAGTATTTGGGTACCAGATCTCAAAAACTTCTTGTTCCGTCATGGATGTTCCATAAACTTATCAATCTTAAAATGTTTAAAAACTGAGTTATTGGTCTTTCAAAACCTTTTTCTTCTTCACATTCTTTATTTCCTTTAATAGCACTTCTGTTTACCTGGTTTTCTAATCCAGCCACTTCTAAGTCATGCTAATTCTTCTCATTTCCCTGTATATACAATGAGTCCTTCTGTCTTATTGATTCTACTTTCTAAACTCTCTTGGACCTGTTTCTTCTTTTCCATGTCAACTGTATCTTGTTCCTCCCCTGTATGATCATTCCCAGGTCCTGCCCACTGGCCTCCCTGCTGCAGCCTAGCTCTCTCTCACTGCTACTAGAGTTCCCTTTTTGAAATCCAAATCTAAGCACTTGTGACTAAAAGCCTAGAAGATACCCACTTGCCACAGGATGAAGTTCATATTTCTTAGCCTGGTGTTTTCGGCCTTTCATGTGCTGGACTTAGCCTTTCTCCAGCTCTGCCTCTCACTGCTTGCCACTTCCTTAACTCTTGAACACTTGTTCTTCTCCTTGACATGGGCCCACCCCAACTTTCTTCCCATTTAGTACTTTGCCAATACTTTTCTTTCTCAGGACTCATCTCTGACTTCCCCACTGCACCCCTGCACCCCTACTTTAGTTTTTCTTTCCATTACCTATGCCTCTGCCATTGCATGTACCAAGCTGTGCTATTTGTTTGTTCTCTCCTTATAACATGAGCTCCTTGAGATTATGGAGTACCATCTTTCTTCTTTGCATGTTTAGGCCTATAACTTTGCTAATATATAGTAGAAGCTCAATAAATGAAAGAAATTAATTAATGAAACTCATCCAAAGGAATATGTATCTAATGGAAGAGTTTATATAGCAATGAGATTATATATTTATCATTAGGGAAGTTTAAGCAGCAGCCTTAAAATTTATATATCCTCTGGATTAGGTTACTTTTCCCTCTACCTCCATTCTAAACCATTGTTTGGTTAATATGTAGTTAATGTACTCTCTCCAATCCACAAAGAACATCTCAGAAGCATCAAATCCTCTCAGCTCCATTCAGCATCGCATTATGAAACACTTGCTCATTGTTGCCTGTGGCCCTCTGAAATAATTTTGATAATGCTCATAAAAAGAATACCCATGGTATTTCTTCTTAATAAAAGATGCAGTGTAAATATTCTGAGATTAATATGTATTGGGAGGGGATTCAGTAATGGTTTAGATATTCTTATGGATTCAAATCATTTCCTGTTTTGAAGTAAATATGAAATTTCACATAATTGGGAGAAACATGACTGGGACATTCAGAGGTCTGTTTCATTGATATTCATTTGGTATCTTATTATTTTGTCTTTGTTTTCAGACATTAACAGCTGGCTGTACAAGAACAAAGTAAAATAAAAAATTAAGGCACTTATTCAAATAATTATGGAAAACTCTTCCTTCATGCACTGTATTCTCACAAATTCATCTGCATTTTGGCCTCCTAATTACATATCTGCATACACTTTTAGAGCATAGGGTTGGAAGTCTGAGAAACTTGGTTTGAATCTTAACTCTGTCACATATTAACTGTGTAAACTTGGGAATGTTACTTTACTTTTCTAAGCCTCCATTTCTTCATCTATAATATAGGGAAGAATATGAGTACTGATGATTGGTGTAAGAATTAAATGAGATAATATGTATAAAGATACCATAGTATCTGGAACATAGTAAATCAGCTGTATATATTCATTTTAATATTGTTATGAGGTAATTAAAATAAATATTTTGGGGTTAGGAGATGAAAACTTTGACATATTGTCTTTGGAGTTCACTTCTTTAGGGATAGGTCTTTGTTATACATTCAGAGAACAGTTAAGAGAACAGTTAGCAATGTGTCACCTCATTGACTTGCAGTGGACAGAAATAAATATTATTTTGGCATTTTAAAGGAAATTCAGAGAATCTAAGGGATTGGAGCCACAGAGCTTGGATACAAACAGAAGATTTTGGGTGTTCTCTCATCTGCAGTGTTGTGTACTTCTAGAGTTTGCCAGTGTACAAATGATCATTGTTAGTGGGTCTGAGAACAAACAAAAGAGGCTTCCAGTGAGTCAGGCCTGGAGATGTGGCCTTTACTGACTGAACAGGTTGAGTACTCAAAACTTCACTTGGTGGTTCTGTTGATGAGTTAATGGTGCTTCCAAAAAGATCTCAATAAATGGGTTGGGAGACAATGAGTGAGGGAGTGTGAAGCCTCTATGTACTTTACCTGGTAAAACTCATTGACTTGTATTCCTTTCTTTTTAGCAGTAATTTGCCCTTCTGGATGACTTTTTTTTTTTTTTTGGTAGTTCCCTGGGTGGGAATTAAACTTAGCCCACGGCATTGAGAGCACCGAAGCCTAGCTGCTACACCACCAGGGAACCCTTCTGGATGACTTTTAATTAACTCAGTATCATTTATTTATTTGAGGAAATAATTTAATAAACATGGAAGAGAAAAACCATTTCTGCCATGTGATGAAGTATTCCAAGAACTATTTAGTGTCTTTTGAATCTCAGTTCTTTATGCTTAGTAAGACCTTGATAAAGGTTTATTAATTTGGTTTGATTAAATGAAGAAGGTGTTTTGTTCTAGTTCAACATGACTTAGAGCCTTTTTTGCATTGAGATTTACGTAATTAAGTCAGTTTCTTTAATATTACAAAGAGAAAGACATCCCATGGTTTACGTTTGATACTCTCTTGAAAAGTGGCCCAATATCTCTCTTCCTGAATGGACTGGACTTTGAAAATATAGGTGTTGTTCCAGGACAACAACAAAGGGGCCCTTAATAACTGCTCCCCTTCAGGGAAGAAAGAGCTGTGACAACTACCTGCCTGTGGCTAAAGCAGGGATGATATTTCACAGTGAAGGTAGAACATAAGCTTTGGAGTTAGATGGAAACTTATGAAACAAGGGCCCTTGACATAAGTGACACCATGTTATGAATTGTACTCCATTTTGTTATGAGCTGTACTTTATTTTAAAAATGTATTGTGTTGCTAACTTCCCTGGGACTTTCCCACCTGCGCTGTTGAGACTGCCAAAAACCCAAGTCCATCAGATTCCAGGCAACGCCCATCTGTGCCCAACTTAACTTGCTTATCTCAGCTTCTGTAACTCGCTTGGCTTATCTCCCTCTCGCAGCTGATTGTGGTTTTTGCCTTTAAATACTCTCCCTGAGTTTGCTAGGGGCTGCGAGTTTTTTGGACGTTAGTCCACTCGTAGTCACCAGGTTCTGGAATAAAGACTCCTAATTTGGCTGTTCTAAATGTGGTGAATTTATTACTCGCTGTACAAATTCAACACTTGGAGGCCCCAGCAAGATCTCTGTGTCCTCTGGATACTCTGTTCCAGTCACCACCAGCTGGCAGTCCCTGTGGTCAGGCTGCTGGTGGTCAGTCATTCTACAGGGGAGGCACCACCTGAGGCATTCCAGGGCCCTGTGGCATCACTGTTCAGCTGGCAGGCAGACTGGACGCTTGTCATGCCCATCAAACCTTTCCGAGTCACTGGAAAATCCTCCAGAGGTAAGTCAGTTCTGGTCTGAGACCGGTCTATCTGGTACACTGTGGAACGGGGCCAGACGCAGCATATCCTCTCAGTGGGCCCTCCAGAGGCTAAGATGTTAGTGGAGAGTTTTCTGGTTTTGGTTCCAGTTATCTGGTTAGCTGGGATTCAGTCTGGTTTTCTGAAACCCAGGTCAACTCTGGTTCTGTGTCTCATCTCGTCCATCATTTATTAGGCCTCTTTATGCATACTGTCTTACTATTTCTCGTTGTTCCTGACGGACCTATGTCAGGACCTCTCCTGAGTTCCATCCGTCAACTCTGTCTCTCAAGTCTCTTTCACAGTGACTTGAGGACCTTTTTTTTCAGGGTTCACTATTATTCTCAATTTTTCTGTTTCCTTTTAATCTTTTGTATATTTTAGAACCTCCCTGGTCTTCCTTTAGGGTTTGGGTCCTAGAATGCCCTTCAGAAATCCTTTGACTATTGGGCATCATCAGGAAGCCTCTTTCTCTCTTTTATGTCAGTCGGTGTAATAACCCTCTGCTTTACAATGGGGGCGGGAATTCCGGTTAGACTCAAATCCCTCTCCAATGTATACTACATCATTTCAAATTAGGCTTTTTTGATGATTATGGGGTGAAACTGTCTAAAGAAAAATTAAGGGCCCTCTGTGAATTAGAATGGCCTATATTTGGGGTTGATAGCTGGACACAGGGTCCTCCGACTCCATGCATGCCCGAGCAGTCTAGAATGTAGTCACTGGGAATCCCGGCCACCCAGACCAATATTCTTATATTGACCAATGGAGAACTTAGTTGAGAATCCTCCACCATGGCTGGAGAGATGTGCAATGCAGAGGGGTGATAGGATCCTTATCAATAGACCCCTAAAAAACGCAGGCCACAAGAAAAAGACCCTCTACCTTTAGGTCCTCCAATTTTGTCACAGGCTCCTCAAGAATCCGAATTACCCCATCCCTACAATCCTCACAACCCTTTCCTTAACTCACAAGCCTCCTGTCCTCAGACCCCCTCAGCCCCACAGGAGAATCTGCTTTCACCTCTACACACACAAGGTAGGACCCTCTGAGAGGACTCTAAAGGGAGGGTCCCATCGGAGGTGATCCTGCCTCTAAGACAAGCTCCCCCTGTGGGCAGAGACCATGGAGGCGGGAGCCCTTTCTTAGTATATGTCCCCTTCTCCTCAAGCGATTTATATAATTGAAAAGCTCAGAACCCACCGTTCTCTGAAAAACCTCAGGGTAGAATGTATTTTCCATACCCACAATCCCACCTGGGATGACTGTCAGCAACTTCTAGTTACCCTTTTCACCTCTGAAGAGAGAGAGAGAATCTATGCAGAAGCAAGGAAAGCAACAATTGGGCCAGGGGGAGGGTCAATAGAAGAAAATAGGGAACATGTTGAGGTAATCTTCCCCTCCATCAGGCCTGACTGGGACCCAAACACTGCGGGAGAGTGAGCTTTGTTGGCCAATTTTCACCAGGCCTTATAGCTGATATAAAAGGGGCAGCAAAAAAGCCAATAAATTCATCTAAGGTAACCGAGGTCATGCAGGAATCCGAGGAGTCCCCTGTGGCCTTTCTGGAGTGCCTGTAAGAGGCTTATCAGATATTTATACTCCAATTGACCCTGATGCCCCTGAAAATAATAGGGCAATCAATCTGGCCTTCATGATGCAGTCTGCTGTAGAGATTAGAAAGAAATTGCAGAAATTAGAGGGTTTCCAAGGTATGAATCTCTCCCAACTATTAAAGATGGCACAGAAGGTCTATAACAATAGGGATACCCCTTCAGATAAATAGGAAAAGAAACTAACCAGGGCAATAGTAGCAGCCATGATGGAGGCAGCCAAAAAAAAAAAAAAAAAAACCTGAAAGGGAGAAAATAGGCCCAAATTAGGAAAGAATCAATGTGCATACTGCAAAGAAGAGGGACATTGGAAAAATGAGTGCCCCAGAAGGTAGGACTCTAGACAGAAATCCTCTGAAGTCCTCAACCTTGAGGAGGACTGATGAGGCCAGGACTCCATTCAGATAGGACCCCAGGAGCCATGGGTAACTCTCAAGGTAGGAGGCAACCCAGCAGACTTTCTGATTAACACTGGGGCTACATACTCTATTTTAACCTCTCTATGGGACCATTAACTGATAAGAAAACCTCCATTCGAAGTGCTACAGGAGATTCTGCTCTTTGCCCATGGACCTCACAGAGGACTGTCAACCTCAGCAAACACACTGTAACCCACTCTTTTCTAGTAGTTCCCAACTGTCCTTACACCCTGCTTGGCCAAGACTTACTCCAAAAGCTGCAGACCACCATATCCTTCAAGGAGGATAAAGCCTTCTTCGATGTGGGAATAGACAAATCATAAAGGGATCCTGTACCTACAAGAATCCTCTTAACCTGTCCCTTGTCTGAGGAATATCTGTTACAGAAAAGCCTACCCAGGAAGATCAGCCTGAAGGGAGGCCTACAGAATACCTCCAACTCCTGCAGCAGATGTTCCCAACCATTTGGATGGAAGGTAACCCCCTGGGACTGGCAAAACACCAGGCACCAATAGTTGTCCAGCTGTAGGGGTAAGACAATACCCCATGAGCCAAGAGGCATAAAAGGGTATTGCCCCTCACATCTCAAGATTCCAGGAGGCAGGGATCCTGGTTCCTTGTCAATTACCATGGAATATGCCCTTACTCCCTGTCCAAAAGCCCGGGACAAAAGACTATCAGCCAGTCCAAGATCTCCGGGAGGTAAATAAGAGGACAGACACGATACATCCTACAGTGCCAAACACTTATATCTTGCTAAGCCTGCTTCCTCCAAACCTCCATCCTGGAACTTAAGGACACATTCTTCAGTATACCCCTTGCCCTAGTAAGCCAAACCATCTTTGCCTTTGAATGGACAGACACAGAGCCAGGACTAAGCTCCCACAGGGCTTCAAAAACTCTCCGATCCCGTTTGACGAAGCCCTGAGACAGGACTTAATAAAATTCTGGTGAGATCATCCTGAATGCACTCTGTTGCAATACATGAATGACCTGCTGTTGGCTGCCAGAATGGAGACAACCTGCTGGGCAGCTACTGAGAGTCTCCTCAGAACCCTCCAGGTTCTAGAATATTGGGTCTCCACAAAGAAGGCTTGGGTCTGCTCCCCAGAAGTAACCTACCTAGGATATCATCTCCGGCAAGGTAAGCGGACCCTCTCATGTGACAGGATAGAGGCTCTCCTAAGAATTCCCAACCCCAAGACTAAGAGACAAGTTCATGAGTTCTTAGGGGCAGTTGGGTATTGCCAGCTCTGGATCCTGGGGTTTGCTGAAATTGCAAAACCCCAGCACAGGAGGCATGCAGGCCCTTGTCTGGACTGAGATTGAACAACAGGCTTTTGAGCAGTTAAAAAGAACTCTGGTCTCTGCCCCAGCCCTGGCACTACCAGACATTACTAAGCCTTTTCATCTGTTTACCTATGAAACCAAGGGAATTGCCAAAGGGGTCCTAACCCAGACCCTAGGGCCCTGGCGGAGACCAATAGCTTATATTTCCAAGAGACTAGATTCAGTAGCATTGGGATGGCCTACCTGCTTGTGGGAAGTAGCGGCCACAGCTATGCTTGTGAAAGAGCCAGATAAATTAGCCCTAGGACAAGAGTTAATCCTTACTGCCTGCCCCCCATGCAGTTAAGACATTACTCTGGAGCACCCTGGAACAATGGATGTCTAATGCAAGAGTAACCCAATACCAGACCCTATTAATAGACCAACCCCGCATTAAGTTCAGCAAAACGCAGGCAATTAACCATCCGTGCCCATACATGACTGCCTAGAGCTGATGGACTTGTCATAGCCGGCCAGGCCAGACCTAACTTATGTCCCGCTAGAGGACCCAGATGAACAGCTTTTCACAGATGACAGTAGTTTTGTACAGGATGCAGTCCGATACACTGGGCAGCTATAGTAACTCTGGACAGGACTATTTGGGCCCAAGCTCTACCCCATGGGACTTCTGCCCAATGGACCAAGCTTATCACTCTCACTAAACCCTGAGGTGGTCGAAAGAAAAAGCTGTAACTATATACACTGACAGCAGATATGCTTTCACCACTGCATATGTCCATGCTGCCATATATCAGGAAAGGGGACTGCTTACCTCGGCAGGAAAAGAAATAAGAAACAAAGAAGAAATTCTGGCCCCTTTAGAGGCCATCTGGCTGCCAAGAAGGATAGCCTTAGTTCATTATCCAGGACACCAAAAAGGGAACACAATAGAGGCTAGAGGAAACTGAGCTGCTGACCAAGCAGCCTGAGAGGTGGCCCTAAAACCATTGGGAACTTTAGATATTTTGCTAACTGTTCCAGAACCCAACTTGCCAAGAAAACCCAAATACTCAGAAGAAGACAACCAAATTACCACTGGGAAGGGAGCCCACCTCTCCCCCGAAATTTGGTGGATCTTACCAGATGGGAGTCCTGTCCTCCCCAAGGTCCTGGGCCAGACTATAGCTTCCCAACTACATCAGGCTACTCATTTAGGTTTTGACAAGTTAACAGAGCTGTTAAGGGAGAAATAGTATATCCCCAAGCTGAATTTAATAGTAGGCACAGCCATCTCTAAATGTCTAATATGTGCACAAGTAAGTGCCAGGCAAGGAAGAAGACCCTTCATAGGAGTTAGGGCCAGAGGGTCCTCACCAGGGGAACTTGGGAGATAGATTTCACTGAAATAAAGCCACCAGCAGCAGGGTATAAATACCTTCTAGTTTTAATAGAAACATTTTCTGGATGGGTTGAGGCTTACCCTACAAGGAAAGAGACTGCTGTCACAGTAGTAAAAAAGTTATTACATGAAATTATACCTTGGTTCGGACTGCCTCTGACTCTGGGGTCTGACAATGGGGCAGCCTTTGTTGTGAAAGTCTCTCAGCTAATAGGAAAACCCTAAATATTAACTGGAAATTACACAGGCCCCAGAGTTCAGGGCAAGTTGAATGAATGAACCAAACCTTAAAGGAAAATTTAACTGTTTATTTTAGAGACTGGTAAAAACTGGGCCAACTTAGTATTTCTAGCCTTGTTAAAGGCCAGATGTACCCCTTTCTGGGTGGGATTCACTCCATATGAGATGATGTTTGGAAGACCACCACCTCTTCTCCCAAAGCTGTGATATGTTGTTAGCTGAAATGCATAATGCCTCATTGTGTAAGTTCTTACAGGTTTTGCAGAGAACCCAGATCCAAGTCCATAAGCAGGTTCAAGAAACTCTTCCTCTGCCCTGCTCTGATCCAGACCACCTCTTCCAACCTGAAGACACTGTGTGAGTCAAGAAATTTATTAAAGAAGGACCTACTCTTTAATGTCGATGGGATCCCTGCCTGGCTTCACCACTCCTGCCTCAAGGCAGCAGATTCAGGAATGACAGTCAACACCTCTGCAGACCCCTAAGGATAAGACTTTCATGCTTCCCTAACTCCTCACGTTCCTACCAAAAGGTCCCCTGGCTGAACTAGCCCTTCTAATCCTGGTCAGATCTGTCTTCACCCTCATCCACCCCAAGCCTTTCCTACAACCCAAATCCCCTCCCTGAACCCCCAAACCATTGCATACACCTGAACTCTCTTTGTTAGCCATGTTATTTGCAATGGTATATGTATAGTGGGTCAGAAGGAAGAACCCTCATTTCCTCCCCTGAGGGCCTAACAAGATGGAAAAAGGAAATGCCTCTTCTTGTCCCATTACTCATAGGTCTAGGTATAGCCAGGTCCACAGCTATAAGAACTGCGGTTTTAGTTTAGTGAACTCCACATCGGTGAACTTACCAATTAGGTCAACATAGATTTAGGGCATTTGGAGCACTCCATTTCTAGGTTAAATCACCAAGTAGATTCTTTAGCTGAGATGCTGCTCCAAGAAAGCTTGTCCTTAGTTAGAAAAAATATAGAAGATAGAAAAAGAAAGCTCGAGAGTTCCCAGAATTGGTTTCAACGCATGTTCAACTGGTCCACTTGGCTCACTACTCTCCCTTCAGCTGCTGCAGGGCCCTTAACCTTACTCCTGTTAGGGCTAATAATTGGGTCATGTCTTATTAATTGTCTCATAAACTTTATATAAAATAGTATAAATTCTGTCAAACTTATGGTCCTTGGGGGCAATACAATCCCTTAACAGATCAGGATCATGACCAAGATATAAATGAATCAATGATTTTACTCTACGTACATAAAACCAGTGGGGAATGAAATAAGGGCCCTTGACATAAGTGACACCATGTTATGAATTGTACTCCATTTTGTTATGAGCTGTACTTCATTTTAAAAATGTATTGTGTTGCTAACTGCTCCAGGACTCTCCTGCCTGTGCTGTTGAGACTGCCAAAAACCTGAGTCCATCAGATTCCAGGAAATGCCCATGTGTGCCCAACTTAACTTGTTTATCTGTATCTCTCTTGGCTAATCTCCTCTCCCAGCTGGTTGTGGTTTTTGCCTTTAAATATTCTCCCCTGAGTTTGATAGGGGCTGTGAGTTTTATGGATGTTAGTCTGCTCGTGGTAGCCGGTTTCTGAAATAAAGATTCCTAATTCAGCCTTTCTGAATGTGGTGAATTTATTATTTGCTGTCCAAATACAATACTTATTTGTATGTGAACCCAGCCTAGCTCATGAACTGCTGGCTTTCTCTTCATAGTGGAAACTCAATCAAGTCTAGTCCAATCCAATGATTTTTGATAACCTTGATAGTCCAGTTTTGCTACAAACTGAATGTTTGTCTCCCCCATGTCAACTGGATAATAACATCAACTAGGTGATCTGTCACCAAAATGATTTATTCAGGAAAAGTTAAAAAAAAAAATACAAAGGTGCTGGCAGCCTCAGAACATGCCTCCCAGGCAGCCATCTGCACGTTCTCCTATATTCCAGGATGGAATACAGTAGAGTCTCAGTTAACCGGCACCCATAGAGATTGGTAGACACTGGATAAATGTAGTTTCTGATTGCTTGAGAGTCACTATTAAAAATAGGGCTAATACTATATCTTATACTATACCATATCATACCATAAACTTTATTTTTACAAGAAAGAAGGGAGAGGTTGATAGGAGAAAGTTTCCCTGGGTGAGGCTCAGTGATGAAACACCAGGCTGAAGCACCAGGTGCAAAAACATATGCCTCAGGCAAGAATTTTTTTTTTGTTTCTTTTTTTTTTTTTTTTGTATGTGGGTAGTTCCCTGGCCGGGAATTGAACCTAGGCCACAGCATTGACAGCGCCAGCGCCGAAGCCTTAAGCTACTACACCACCAGGGAACTCCTCAGGCAAGAATTTGATCGGGGGAGGAAAAGATCCTCTAGTCTCTTCCAGGGCATAGGGCAGGGGACGACACCAATCAGTCAGCTTAGGACATGGATTAGCTGGAGAGCTGAACCCTTTCTGGCACATGAGAGTACAGTGTGTGTGTGTGTGTGTGTGTGTGTGTGTGTGTGAAAAAAATGAAAACTCACTCTCTTGCTCTTTCAGGCACTTGCTCTCTGGGATTATGGGGAATAGCTGGGTGTGGCTTGGGTTCCTGAAGCCTGGAGGCTGTGGCCAGGGGGATCTGCTGGGAGGATGGTGTTGCAACTGCTTGTGTTCCCCAAAGGACAGTAATACTACAAAGAGAGAGGGAATTCCAGGTGCAGTCTGAAACTGGTGCGATAGGATCACTTACTTCTCTTTGGGTGCTTAGAAATTATGTAGCTTTTAAATAAAGACTTCTTTCCTTTTCACCACATCTCTGCCTTTAAAATTTGCATGTGGGAGGCAGGCAGCAGGACTCAGTTTTCTGTTTGGTAACAATATTAATATTGAAATAAAGTAATTAAAAGCAAATTAAGACAAATATAAAGTTAAGTTAATAAAACACAATTTAATTATAAAAACAGCTTTGTGAATGCAATGTGTGATTTTAGTTAAATGACAGCCAATAAACCTTTCAACTTAATGAACTTCACTAACATAATTTTTTTTTAACTTCAAGTAACTTAGAAAACACACACACATATACACAAAACTGTTACAGTTGGAGTAGAGAGCTCATTGGGTAGACACTGCATCAGTATTATTAGGATCTGATGAGAGAGCGAGGACAGGTTCAGGAGAAGTGGATGTAAATGGTTTTGGATCTTCATCAGTAGATGATGCTGTACTGGCAAACTTACATGCAGCTTTCTTGAAAAATGAATGGATATCAGCTTGCTTTGAGTCCCTATGCCTTTCATGCATAGTCAGGTTTTTGCACGATGTGCAGCTGCATAACATGCTGAGAAGTGAAGAAAGGTTGTTCTGCAAAAGCTATTACAGTTTCAAATGCTGCAGTAGCTCTCAGTCAGGATACTTTTACCACCTCACATCCATCATCATCACTCTCTTTCTCCTCTGCAACATTCATTTTTCCACAATTCATAGCAGCTTATATGTCTTCTGTATTAAGTGTATGAGTTACTGGAATAGCTTCATCCATAGTAAGCCAGTCACTGAGTTAATTTGAAGACAAATTCATTTTGTCATTTAGCAGAGTCAACTAACTCACAGATTTCATTATAAACTCTGCAACTGCACTATTTACTGGAAACCCCTCAAAGTTGATGGAGGAGGAGGAGGAAGATTCCATAGACATCACAGCTGGCCACAACTTTCTCCAACATTTCCATAATGTTTCACTTCTCACAGAATCCCAAGCACAAATGACAGTGTAGGTAGCATTTTTGAGATTATATTTTTTCTTAAAGTCCAGAATTGTCTTGTCAAAATTAGTCATTTTTTGCATAAAGTCACATCTATAAAATATTTTATGTTTATACATGGTGATTGGTGGGATGGGAGACAAATGTGTGAGAGAAGTGTGGGTTTACTCATGGTGCGGCATTGTGCATGCGATGCATCAAGTTTAAACTTACATTTCTGCTAGAAATTGATTTTATTTTCATTTTTATTTAAAGTGTTATTTCTTTGATTTTTTTTTGCTGGTTGCTTGAGAGTGCCTGTTGCTTGAGTTCTGGTTAATAGAGAGTCTATTGTGTATAGCAGAAGAACAGAAGTTGGAACCATAGGGTTTTACAAACAGAAAGTTAGGACCACAGAGTTCCAGGAACCCAGCTCTGCCCACAGACTTCTCAGCTTAATCAGTTTTCTTCAGTTTCCAGTTCCTCTTATTACTCCCAAATTCATGTATTAATTACTAAAGCCCAATATGATGGTATTAGGAGGTGGAGCCTTTGGGAGATGATTAGGTCATAAGGGTCAAACTTTCATGAATGGGATAGTGCCCTTATAAAAAAGGCCCTAGAGAGCTCCCTTACCCCTTCTACCATGTGAGGGTACAGCAAAAGATGACTGTATGAACCAGGAAGTGGGCCCAGCCTCCAGAACTGTGACAAAAAAGTTTCTGTTGTTTATAAGGTATTCAATCTATAGAATTTTGTTATAATAGCTCGAACAGATTTAAACAAGTTCAAAGTTCAAAGTTCAGTTTCCATGTTGGGCTATTCTCCAACCTCAAGGGTTTCCTTTACCTTTCCTCCCATCCTGGTTTTTCCTAGTGCTATTGATCCCTTGAGGTATACCCTTTCCACCTTCATTCCGGTCTTCACTTTGGAGTCTCCTGATGGTCCTTCTGAGGCTTTCCTCTTTGCTCACTTCTGACAAGCACCCAGATTTTCTTTTCAGGCATACGTTCCATCACTGGGTACATAGAAGCATTCAGAAGTTTTTCAGACCCATAGTTGCCCAGAGAAACAGAGGGTTTCAGCAATGCATCCTTTTTTCTCAGATCCATTCCTCACATTTGAGGTTATTTGCTTTTGAAAGGGCAAGTGAAAACAAGGTGCAAAGGACTTTTTTCTCTAAGATCTACCAAATGCTAAGTCCGGGTTTCATATACCTGCTTATCACATGCTTCCCCTCATTCCCAATTAACACTGGGATAGTAGTTCTCAAAGTGAGGTCCAGAGACTGTGGGGGGATCCCCTACTTTATTATAACATTAAGAGGCCATTTCCTTTTCACTGATGGTGCAGAAGCAATGACTGTAAAACTGTAATGTAAATCCAGGCAGCAGCATCAAGTTTACTAGGCATGTATTCTTCACCAGCATGAACTAGTCATGTAGTTTTCATCAGCACGAACTCACAGTAAAGACAAAATAGAAGAAAAATGCCACCATTACTTAAGAATGCCCTTAATGAAGCAGTAGAAAAGGCTGATTTAATTTTGATTCCTATGCACACTTTATTGTAATACTTTGTGTGACTCTTGACACACAAAATATTACAAAAGGCACTTCAGCACACTCAGATATAATTTTCTTGAGGAAAAGCACTGTGTGGTCGATTGCTTGAGTTGTTTAATTAGTCGCTTTTTCAGTTGGACATAATTTTTACCTTCTGAAACACTGACTAACAGATAAACTATGGTTTTTTGGACTTTGGTATTTGGCAGATATTTTCTTAAAAAGAAATAAAGTAAGCCATCTCTTCAAGGTAGATAACTGGCAGTATTTGATGCTAATGATAAAATCCAAACTTTCAAGCCCCAATCCATCACTTACTAGTGAATTATTGAACTTTCTAACATCTTACTTGAAAATTCAGGATGGCAATAATACTCCACAGAGTAGATACAAGCATTAAATAAGATAACATTATAAAGCATTTTATATAGTGCCTCATGTGAAGTATTCAATAATCACTCGCTTCTATTATAGCTATATCAAGTTAACACAATCAGATTTTTAATTTAATCAAATATGTGAGTCAATTCCACCAAAATGCTCAACCTGAGCCTCAAGGAAAAACTCTAAAAATGTTTTTTAATAATAGGGTAACAATGAAATGACAATGGGGCTATAATGAAATAAAGACAGATACTGAAATATTAAGCTTTGAGAAAAAATTCTCATTTCTCCAGTTTTTCTTCAGAAAATAAATGACTGGTTGTACAGTGATTGAAAATGCACAGAATAACACAAAATTATTGTACAAGTATTTACAAATAAAAGCTAGGCTCACCAAACATTCCATTTGAAACAAGACAGAAAATAACAATACTGTCCTATTTCGAATGGTACCTGTGATCAGCCTAGTCTCACTGGTCTAAATGCAAGGTGTCAGTAGGCTGACCATATGTAATTTGACGCGGGGCAGTACTGTTGTTTTCTGTCTTGTTTAAAACAGGACATCTGCTCAGCCTACTCAAAGCTGACTACGTAAAAGCAGATCTGCTCAGCCTACCCAGAGCTGACTATATAAAAGCAGTTTATCAGCACCAGTGCTGAGGTATGATAAGGCTGCATGCATCTATGACACCATGAAAGTTACAGCCACTGAATGATGTCTTGATCATTATGCTGTTAGTATCAAGCCCCACTTGTAAAGTCAGATGATTTTCCAAACAGAAGCACATCTACCGAAGCTTTGGATAGAAATTAATGAAAATTCAGGCTATGTTACATTTTTAGGCACAAGCAAGCTATAAAAAGCAGAGAAGGAAAAAGAAGCCAAACAAATTGGATTATAGCAAGATAATGATCAAGAGATTAAAAAAAAAAAAAAAGGAAAAGGGTGAAAAATGAACCGGAAAAGGTGTAAAACACTGTGGGAGCTTGTTAATAGGATATAATGAGGCTCTTTAAAGGATATTTTTATATTTTTCAACTAATTTTCCATTTTCAGTAATGACTGAGTCCCAATTTTGATATTACTGGAATTTTTACGTCTGTGTGAACAACCGAAGTCCATAGGACCCTTTTCAATCCCTTTGAGCACCAGGCCTTCTTCTGTGAGATTCCTTATCTGTGCTTTGGAAGGCATTTCTATATCAACAGAGCTGCTTTCTTCCTGAACCAAGAGGTAACATTCATACAACATTCAAAGGGCCAACGAGGTGTATCCTTGCCACCTTTGCTTTGCTTTGCTTTGGTCTTACTTTCCCTGAACATTTTTTTCCCACTTAGATGACAGTCAGTGCTATTACCTACCACCACTTATAACTATTAAGAAATAGCATCAAAGGCTTTGGTGCTGTCAACACTGTGCCTGGGTTTGATTCCCAGCCAGGGAACTACCCACATTAAAAAAAAAAAAAAAAAGAAATAGCATCAGCTTAGGTGAGGGGTGAGGGTGAGGGGAAAGTTGGTGTTGCTTATTCTCAGTGAGAGAGTAGCAGCTACATCGAGTAAGGAGCATCTGATTAGGCTCATAATTAATCTGAAAACCATTCTGCCAGAAACAGCTACAGCAGCAACCTACCTGTAAATTCTGTTCCAGGAATTCCAATTGCTATTTTGGTTGTTATGGAAACTGACCACACTGCTTCCTAAAGAATTTATCATTCCAGCAAATATCTGTTGTTCTAGTCATTATGGGGTATCAAATGAGTGATGCAAACACAAGGGATAAAGAAGCACAGAAGAGGAAGGCTGGTGATTACAGAAGACTTCTTCACAGGGAGTTAGAATAGAACATAAACCTGACCGTGGTGCATGATTAGTTAGGGCAGAAGACATTTCAAGTGAAAAGATTGGCAAAAGCCAACAAAGTTCAGGAGATAATGAACATGGGGTCAAAGTCAAAGTGTTGGGGTATAGTGTGAAATGGGAAAGACACATTGAGGCAGGTAGGGAGAGACCTTTGAGGGCCAGTCTAAGGAGTTTGACCCTTTCTGTAGACAAAGGGGGAACTAACAGTTACTTTGAAACAGTGGAATAGTGCTTTAGGAATATTAATTTTACTTTATGACTCCAGTGAGGATGTCAATCTAGCCTCTACTCCACTGTGGTTCTGGTAGATGTCAAGACAATAATTGAAAAAAGTGAAAATCCAGCCATCTTCTTATACAGACAAAAACCACACTTGTTTCATTGAAATCAACTGACACTTATTTATTAAAACTCATCAAAATTGCTATAGGTATGTCTATAGCATTGTGAGTATTTTTATAAGTTCAAATTGACCTGCAGCTCTAAGATATCATCCTGCCATCCGTCAAAGAAGTGTTTAAAACTAAGACCTTAATTTCCAAGCAGAGTCTAATAAATACCCTTAGAAGAACAATTATTTTTCCTCATATCACAATGGTTTTGTACCTTCTACTACCCAAACAGTAAGCTGAAATCTTTTTTTACTAGAATAGTGAGTGATCAGTAAGTTGAAATATAGGAAAATTTGGTTGGATGTAAGAAAAACTTTTTGTTCAGGGCAACAGTTCTCAGAGTGTGGTCTGTGGACCCTTGAGGGTATCAAGCTTTGTCTGATGCCAAAGATTTTATATTGTGCTATTTGATTTTTGAAGGGCACAGGACTTAGGAACAAGTGAGCTGAAATCTTTAGTTATACCTAGACAGATAAAAGTGACATTTGAAAATACATATCAAAACTCAACTCTGAGTGTTAAACAATGGGTAAATCTGAAATAATACTAATGCTAGAGTCAGTGACAACCACAAAGCATGTTACATTTTTTTTTAGGACCACATTATTAAAAATGCAGATATCTATGTGATAATAAAGGCTCATATTTCAGATTCCTGAACACCAAGGTTAAAGATCCTCCCCTCTTTCTAATTTGGTGCCTAAGATAAAAGCTAAATAGAAAATATAATTTATTGTGTGTTGGCCTTTATGCCAAGAAAACTGATTAAAGTTTGTGTGAAAAGAGAAATTTTCTTTGAAATTATAATGGTGAGTTTCTCTTTAGTAAAGATGGAAACAATGTATTAATACTTTTAGTACCTGAAAAGAATGTAAAATAAGTGGGCAAAAGTCCATCCAGTTCCCAAGAGGCAAGGAGATCAGAATTAGAACTCAGGTTCGGCTCAAGAATTGTCACTGCTTTAAGACACGTTATTTTGTTTTGTTTTGTTTTGTTTTGTTTTGTTTTTTGGCTGGAATTCTTCCTTCTCTCACCTCCCATTAATCCCTTCAGTCATCCCATCTCTTTACTTCCATGCTTAAACATTGCTTACACAGGGAAGGCTTCCCTGATCACCCTATATAAAGTGATCACCCTATATAAAGTAATCACCCATTTCTGCCCCAAATTCTCCACCAGCTCCTCTGTTTCAGCTCTTTGAATGCTTCCTAATTTTATGATAATAATTTGATTAATTCTTCTTTTCATCTAAGATGGAAGCTCTGTGATCCCTGCTAACTGCCCAGCATGTGTCCAACACTCAGTAAATATTTGTAGTTTTATTTGGTAGATGACTGAATGTGGGAGATAGTGGGATAACAACCCACACAACTGAGTAGTGAAGTGGGGAGGGCCCACTTAGAGCACTACTTTGTTTATGCTGAAAAAATACAAAACATAAAGGAATATAAAACTGTAAATGAAAGCAGCAAACCGAAAGCTTTGGGCATGTTATCCTAACCAAGAAAGGGACAAGACTTCAAAACAGGATGAGAAATAAATAACCTTTTTTTTTTTCACTTTACCAAATTATTATTATTAGAAATTGCATTAGAAAATTTGAGGGCTGTTACTCACCAATCATGAAAATAATTTTACACTTCCTCAAATCTTCCATGAAACCTTTAAAGTAAGAATAATTTCAGTTATTGTCAAGAAATACTGTATGTTTCACTCAGGTTATGGAAAAACCAAAATCTTGTAGTTTTATTTGATAAGAAGCTTGAAGTTGAGTAAATGTGTTAATAGGCCATAATTAAAAGGCACTGATGACCATTTCAGCCTTATCTCCAGACCTAAGTAACATATTTTCATTTAAACAAACAATATCACTTTTAGGTGGGAAAAATGATAAGGTATTAAATAGCACGTGTCACAAAGAAAGATAATTTTAAAAAATTATTTTAAAAATTTCCCAAGTATCTCAGTTTTGAGTTATTTCACATTTTTAAACATTTGCTAATCTCTCTTTTAATAAAGAGGGGTTAAAAGATAATTAGGGTCTAACAATAAAAATGAATTAAAAAAAAGATAATTAGGGAGTCTGGAAGACAATATTTTAAAAATAGTTCCTATTTACAAAAAACAATGCAATTTTCTATTTAAGGTAGTGATATAAAATTTCCTTTTAAGATAAATGTATGTAAATAATAACAGTGAGTCAATTTATAGAAAAATATTAAGTATATAATATATAGTATAATAAGTAGTATAGAGATAAAGTAAAAATCAAGAAGGTAGCAAGTGAGGATTAAATTTTGGGAACTATAGCTTTGAGGCAAAGAAATGATTAGAAATTTTGACAAAGTGTGAAACCCTCTAGAGTTTGTGGAGCTCTAAAAGGTTTTTAATTGTCAGTTGGTATAGTAGGTAGCCATGAAGGATGGGTAGCCAAGAGCTACATTTTTGGTCCTGTTGTCAACTGACTTGACCTAGGCAAGTGACATCTTCTCCTTGGACCTCAGTTTCTCCATCTGTAAAATAAAGGTGTTGAACCCAGTGATCTCTAATGTCTCCTTTGGCTCAAATACCTATGATTCTATGGTTCCTATAAATGAATAGGCCACATGAGGAAATTGTCCCCTTTGTCTCTTAGCCACAATCATGATGTTATTATTGTTGTATGTTTAAGACATCTTCCTAAAGTAAACCAAAATTCTAAGAGACCTTGGGTGAGAGTGAAGTCATCTGAAGCGATAACCACAGTGAAAAACTTGAATTGGGAATGGCTCTGTGAGCTCAGGGTCTCTGGCTTGAAAAACACCAGTGGTTACTGCTTGAGTTTGGCAGCAGGGTATCCTCAAACTAAAAAAAAGTTTAGAGTGAGGACCTGAGGACAGAGGAAATAGCAGTCCCACATAGGACTACGTCTGAGAGGAGTATAGACAAGTAATCCTCCATTGTTTTAAGGACATAGGGCTTTATTTAGGAAGATTTGACTTTAGATATACTCAAGAGTTGAACTTATAATCACAACAAGATAGCACATGCTTACTCAACTGAGCCAGGGCAGGGTCAGGCTTCTGCCCTAGAGGCAGAGGTTTCGGGCAGGTCAAGTGTACAGCTATAGGCTACTTCAGGATGCTCTGAAGTTCAGAGTGAGAATCTGTAGAAGCCATTTAGGGAAGTACTGCTCCAACCTAGAGGCCATCCTGAGCAAAAGAGGATGGTGAAAGCTTAAGAAGCAGGTCCTAGGAGAGTAAGAGATACCATGTTCAGGTTCATCCTCAGACTGGCTAATTTCTGAGCAGCTTAAGTTTAACACTCATGGGGGTGGCAGGCTGATTCCACAAACAAAAACTCTCAGAAAGGTTTCTTTGATGTGCTTAGGCAAAGTCTAGGCAAAGATTCTAAACTAGTGAGGTGGGTGGGTGCAGAGTGTTGTGGACTATGCTTAGAAGAGTTAACATTCAAAGTCAAGTTTTTAGAGTACCATCCCAGACATACAAAATCACATCTGAGGAATGCTTCCCTCAGCTGGACAAATTTGACTGCAAATGAAGTAACTGAAGATAATTTTGAATACTTTATTATTCTCATTAACCCCTAAGCCAAGTGACATACTTTTCAAACTGCAAGATACAGCGAATAGATAGTAATATATTACAATGCAGCATTTTCTTACTTCATGAAAACTTTGCACACTATTTTAAAGTAAAGACACTAGAGTTCAAAGGTTTTTGGTGTTTTTTGTTGGAACCCCAGTCTCTTGGGGTATGAATTCCAGATCCTGGGCTAGGAAGATTCCTGGAGTAGGACTAAATGGAGTCAGCCCTGAGTTCCTAGTCTAAGTGGAGCTCTGGACTCTTTTTCTGATTCAGGAAGCAGCTGCTTTTGCTCATCGTATGGCCACGAGTTGACTAAAATGACAGGTGGAATGTGATTTACCCAGAGAGACAGGAGAAGGTTGTTATTTCCCGTCATGATGACAAAATTGCATTTTTAAACTTAAAAGGGATTGTTAGGACTCTAACATACTTTATATCACATGTAGAAGATTAGTACTTTTGTTTTTTGTTTTTTTTTGTTTTGCTTTTTGGTATGTGGGTAGCTCCCTGGCTGGGAATCGAACCCAGGCCACAGCACTGACAGTGCCAGCACCGAAGCCTTAAGCCACTACACCATCAGGGAACTCCAAGATTAGTACTTTTGAAAGTTAGATATAAAACCCACTTTTAGTAGAATTGGGGTGGTTAATTTATATATACAATGGTACCTTCTTGCAGGAGTTCACTATTAGCTAAGTGAAAGGCCCAACTCATTAATGAGAGGGGGACAGAGAGAGGGAGAGAGAGAGGTGGGGAGAGGGAGGGAGAGGGAGAAAGACAGACAGAGAGAGAGACAGAGACAGAGAGAGGAACTTGAAGAATTGTGTTGGGGGAGTTCCCTGGTGATGTAGTGGCTAAGGCTTCAGCGCTGTCAATGCTGCAGCGTGGGTTCAATTCCCAGCCAGGGAACTACCCACATTAAAAACAAGACAAAACAAAAAACAAAAAAAACCAAGAAAAAAAAGAAAAGATTTGAGTTGGGGATAGAAGGAGAAGACAGGGGAGAAAGAGCTAGAAGCAGAGAAAATAAGTGAATTTAGGGTGTTTGGAACCATTTGGTTTTTCACACTGAAGGACGAATTTTTTTTTTAAAGTTCTTTTTAATCAAAGAGATGCTCCAGTCTTTTTACACAGTAGCTCATGGTAACCAAAAAAAATCCTGCTATCTGCAGCTTTCTATTAAAGACAAATACATTGTGCTTTTAACATGTGGGACCAGACAGTCATCTCATATTCTCTGGACTTCCAGTTTACTTTTATGAAGCTGAGCAATTTTTAATCTATTTGCAATCTAGGAAAGTTGCTGTGGTTACTATTATTATGATTTGATATAGTTATTATCTTATTCCAGTTTTAAAAAATTGTTACTCTTTTAAAATTAATGATGGCATATTCATGCAATGTATTTATTACAAATTAAGCTTATAGAGAGTTTTTAATGACATAGGAACATGTTTATATTATGATATACAGAAAAAATTGGAGATAATATTTGTATATACAACCACACCTCATTTAATGACCTACCTGTTTAATGACTGCTCAAACTTAGGAAGAGTTCTCCAGCAAGGAAAATCCCCTTTCTCAGTCTTTGTCTTGTTCCTGCAGTTGATTAGTACTCACTACACAAAGTGTTTGCAATCATACAAGATTGCATATTTTGTTTATAAGTGTGGTGACACGTGATAGCTACTGAAAAATACACACCCTATGGTGCCATGGCATACCACAAGACATCTGCCTTTAAGCTCCTTGCTTATCAATCAATTCGCTTAAAGACCTACTCATAAGAATGGAACTCTGTTGTTAAGTGAGGAGTGCCTGTACATGTGTTCTCACTTATGTGAAAACAGGTATAGAGACAATACAATAGAATAAAATATACTAAAATGTTGTCATAAGATAATTGAGTGCTAAGCATTTCTCAAACATATTTTACTAGGGCATCCTGTTTTCACTGAGTACCTCAGGGGTTCTATTTTCTTGGCAGTGAGTAAATGCATTTCTTACTCTCTACTTAAAAAAAATTTCCACAATGAATATGTGTTAACTTTATAACCAGGGAAAAAGAAAATTTTATTAGGTAATCAGTCAATCCCTGTCCATTTGGGACTGAGTTGATTATTCGTACTTGGCTCATGTTATGTGCCTTTCCCCATTAATCACTATGATGTAATTTGGTGACTGAGATTTTCTTATACTGCTATTGCTGTTATCATCAAATGACAGTTTATTCACCACTTCATGCTCATGGATCAGTGCAGGATTACAGCTGGGGTTATTTAGAAAACCATATCACTTACTTGTATGTATTCACAGTCCATATAAACATATTTCCATGGATCATAATTATAACAACATTTATTATAGAATGGAAATGTTTGAAGGTGTTTTATCTAGGGCAATCATGAGGCTTATCTTTCTTGGACAATCTCAAATCCAGATAATTTTATCTATTTTCAGTTCTATGTGTAGCTAATTACGGTTGGAGTTTTAAATTTTTGCAAGATTTTTAATATGACATTTGGGCATTTCTTAGGTTATGTACCAATGGTGCACCACAGAATAGTAACTACTATGCAGAAAAAGACTTGTGTTCCAGTAAATTTGAAGAATATTTCATTAAAGTTAGCTACCTCTTTTTACTGCAGGACTTGTAAAAGTCTTGCTATGCTATTATATAGGTGACTCTTCCAAAGACAATTGAGTGCTAAGCATTTCTCAAACATGTTTTACCCAGGCATCCTGTTTTCACTGAGTACCTCAGGGGTTCTATTTTCTTGGCAATGAGGCAATGCATTTCTTAGGCATCTCTTAGGTCCTTTACATGGACCAAGAAAGAGATTTAAAGAGTTCCCTTCTTAATTGTGTTTTCTGGCTAAGGGAAAAGTACATGCTATTGATAGTTTATTATCTCTTCATTGGTGTTTAATAAAAAAAGACATAATCAAAGCCACTAAAATGAAAACTTTGGTCTACTCAGTAAAGGAAACTCACCTCCCATGGTGTCCTCTCCAAATACATTTAACTGGTCATCACCCTATTTATAAAAAAATCAAAATATTAGATGATACTACTAATAGGTATTGTGTTAAACTTATGAATGCTAACATATTTAAACGTCCAAACAATTCTATGAAGGTACTATCATGATTTACCTTTTATAGATTAAAAAAAACTGAGAATTGGAGAAGTTAAGTTGAGCAAGGTCACAGAATAGTGATGGACAAGCCCAGGTTTAAATGGGCTGTCTGTCCCCAGAGTTTATGCTCTTCTTAACTGGTAAAACATCCTGCCTCATTTTCTTGGTGCATAACCTATCTGTGGTCAGAAAAGCTGATTTCAAGGAGAGAAACCCCTTCAGTACCCGAAGCTCACCGATAGGTATAGTCACAGCTGATTTACAAACAACTCTGTAATTTAAAGCTGAACTTTGCACATTTTCTATAAAAAACCAGATAATAAATATTTTCAGCATTGTGAGCCATGTGGTTTCTGTGCAATTACTAACCACTGGCCATAGTTTGCCAATTCCTGAAAACTATAGCATGAAATAAGGTACGTTGAAATGACCAGGTTGATTGGAAATGATTGGAAGAAATACAGAAAAAAAATTATAAAAAGGCACTTAGTCAGAATTTCAATCCCATTTATGTCTCAATCCATTCCATTTTCCCATTTCCTTATCCTTTGTAGATAAGTAACCCTCATAGAAACTTTTCCTTTTATTTGATATCTTTCCAGATACACAAAAACCAAATTTTAGATATCCATGGATATACTTATATCTATTGTATGGAAGATTCATAGTTATTGCATTTTTTTTGGCGGGGGCATATTTTCCTGGCTGGGAATTGAACCCAGGCCTCAGCATTGAGAGCGCCAAAGCCTAGCCACTACACCACCAGGAACTCTCGCTGTTTTTCATTTTTTTAATGGTCCTTTATGGATAGATCATTGTTTCTAATCTTGGACTATTTTTGAATAAATTTATATAAATGAGATTTCATACACATATACCTGGAGGATAATTTCCCAGAGAAGGTGCTGTATAGTCAAAGAGTGAATGTATTTATGATTTTGATAGATTTTGCTAAATTGCTCTCCCCAGAGATTTTGTCATTTTGCAGGGACAGTCTCTGGCTCATGCTTTATTCCAGACTCTGGCCTCTAATTCACTTTGATCCAGGACTCAGTTAAATGAAGTTGCCTGGTTGCATTAAGCTCCCTTGAAGTAAAGTTCCTTTAGCGCACTTTGCTTGAAAACAGATCCTTCCCAACCTTTTTAAAGAAATTATTCCTTCAGGTCAACTTTACTGCTTGTCTTTTTTTTTTTTTTTTCTTTTTGGTATGTGGGTAGCTCCCTGGCTGGGAATCGAACCCAGGCCGCAGCGCTGACAGCGCCAGCGCTGAAGCCTTAAGCCACTACACCATCAGGGAACTCCCTGCTTGTCTTCTTAGATTTGTCTGTGTATCCAGTTTTTCCATGTGAGAGGAGAGTACTTAATGGAGTGGTCATTTGGGGACACATCTACATTTATTAACTCTCTTTCATGAATAGAAGAGACTTCTATTATTCTTCAGTGAGCCTCCACAAACCCTTTCCCTCGTTGAAATCATTGCATTTTGGAGCTGGGAATGTAGGGACCATCTAATAACCCTAAGGTTCCTCTCTCTCTCACCGTACAGATGAAGAAAAGTTGGTTAGACAGGTCATGTGAGGGGCCCATGGCCACGTCATCTTAGTCATCTTATCCTTCGTGAGGCCTGAGGTCAGGGCTGGGATAAGAACCACATCTACCACACAGCATGGCTCCTAGAGATTTAGTCCCATTAGTTTAGCTGTAGAGTGGATCTGTCAGTGTCCTGCTGCTCACCTGGCCAGTGTGCCCATCCCCCAGCTGCTGCTAAGGGCTTAGCATAATCTGGCCCCTCCCTCAAGCTGTGATTACTCTAGTATAATTGTGCCCTAGTGGCCCCCTAGATATCAAGCTGACCACAGCAGGCTGACCAGCTGGGACCACATCCTGGCTCATCCCCCACCCCTGCCCTATCCTGCATCTCTGTCTACTTCCTAGGAGCACAGAAAATATTATAATATACTTACAAAGAATCCCCATCTCAGTCTCTGCTTCTAGAGAAGCCCACCTGAGACGGGACCTATTTGAAGCAATTCTTATGTTTGCCTAAAATGCAGCTACATAGAAAAAGGCTCAATAGCCTTTCTGGAAAAGGATTGTTTACTCAGACTGCTTACTGCTTGTCCAACAGTTACTGAATATATCCAGGTAATGTTAAGAGAAAGCCACTGGGTCCTCTCCTTCAAGTTTTAATATTATTATTGAATTATCAGCCTATACCCACCTTACAGGCTAAATTATACAGATCTTTCTTGTATGTGGCTGTCACGTACAAGAAGTTTGATCAGGGGTAATCTCAATTCCTAAAACAATGCACCATATTATAAAAGGGCCTGTTTGTGTCTGACTTGTTTTTACTATAACTCTTACAGCCTTCTCCTCTGTTTACCCAAATGCTTTAAATGAGCCCCAGCTTTATTTCATGAATGCATTGATGTGAACAGATTTCTGGTGCACAGATGCAAGTGTCATCAGCTCTTTGCCAGGCACACTGCATTCACTGAGGTGAAAGCTCAGTTGAATGGCACATTTGATTGGTGGGTGTGTGTGTTATTTTCCATTAATGCTTAAAATAAACCTCACTATTCCAGTGTCAATCTTTAGAAATAAAATTATTCTGGCATCTTAAACATACACACGCGCATGCACACACACACACACACACACACACACACACACACACACATAACTAATGATAGGCAAAGACTTCTAGTTTAAGATGCTATCAAGACATTGAAGGACATAATCTTGTCTTTTTTTTCAAATCCTAGGTATATTCTGCATGAAAGTCATTAATTTCAGAATGTCAATTATATAAGGAGCAAAATATTATATAGGATTATTTGAGAAATATTTGATAAGGTGTTTATATCTAGTTGCATTGTAGCTGCATGTTCAGTGATAAAACAGAACCCAAAGACTACCAAGTGCCACTCTACATGCCTGTCTTTTTTGTTGTTTTTGTTTTGTTTTTTTGTTACAGCCTTTTACTGTTTTGATGCTCCATCCAGTCATCCCTGTGTTACTTGTAAGTCTGAATTGTGGGGTTAGGCTTTGTGGGTACAATGAGATGTAGATGACTTTCCACAGTGTTAAAGTAGGCTTTGGGCAGCATTGGAAAGGAGACCAAATCTGAACAAACTGACAGAGAGATAGTACAAATATAGGCACAGATTTTATGTAATTTGCCACTTATGACTCACAAGCATGAAGTCAAGATACAGCCAAAAATGATGCGATTAATACTAATGAAGGTGGGGGAAGCTGCAGCAAAACCACTAAAACACACACACACACACACACACACACACACACACACACGCAGAACAAAATCAGGTTGCTGCATCTTTTTATGCTATACATATATGATAAAATGCTAGCAATTGATGGGGAAAACCCCAGAATCCTATTGAAGTGACACATTTAGTCTCAAAATAGGATTTGTGACTTTATGGGCAACAGATTTGTTTTGGTCTCTATAGTTCATTGTTCGGTCAAGTGAGAGCCACAAGGAGAGCAAAAGCAACTTGCATTCAACTTTATTTCCCAATGTGGATGTGTATACAAAAAACTGCTTTTGTAAGTCTGGATTCTGATATTATTTATAGGAAGAGCAGCTAATTGGTGTGTCTATGTGTCTTCCTTTAGGCTGAGAGTTCCTCTTATCACCACGAAGTGCAAGAGGACAGAGTACAGTGAGTGACTACATGACACAAGTGTAGTGAAGGCTCATGGTGGCATATGAATAGAAACAAGATAAATTTGTTTGCTAAAAGAGGGACTGAAGCTAGATTATGGTGACTTGAAAGTGAAATGCTTGTTTCATTGGTAAGCTGTGAATGAAGTTTTGAAATTTCTTAGATATCTAGCAGGAGACTATTGGAAAATAGAAACATATTATAACTACATTTTATCAGTAGGAAGAAGGAAGACTGGTACTTGAGGAATGTTGTGAGTGTTTATAGTTCTTCGCTAAAGCATGTTTTCATTGAAAGTAACAGGCAATTTGAAAAAATTATGGGAAGTGTTATGTAATTTAGTTACACCCAAGAATTTATTTTATAGCAAGTTCTGTTTCTCTTTTACTAAAATATATACAATTAGAGGTCTGCTTGCTGTGGAAGCACTTGTATAATTGAGTAAACAGGAATGAAAAAAATATAGGGGATGCTAGCTTAACCTTTTCCCAGTCTTAATTATTAAATTGGAGCTTCTCTCCATGAACTGCTTTAAATAGTGATTGACACACTAGTTCTCTAGGAGAAATAATATTTTCCTTTTTATGTATAAATTGAGTTTATACATAGAAATGTATGGGAATTGATGTTGGTATCTCTAAAATTTTAAAGAAAAGAATTTTCTCCCAATGTTTTCCTATAACTTGCTATTTTCACTTTAGTGCTAGAAGATCATGTGAGAGACACTTCTATCCTGTCTTCATCCGGCAAATCCAACACCTTTGTCAGGCTGGAGGTATAAAGGAAGGAACAAAATTTCCATGCTGATTTTGTCTCATTTAAAGTTAATATTGAGCATAACGTCACATCCTCTGACTGGAGTCTTATCAAGGAGAGCTATTCAGCCTTTACTTATTTGTTTTCTGATTCTTTGTAAAACAAAGATAAGATGGCAGTTTAGCTTCAACCATTGGGAACTATAGAGCATATGTCCTTTCTCTAGCACTTTTGTTATATGCTATGAGAATATAGACCTCTCATGAGATACTCTCAGCAAAATGGAAAATCAGGTTAATTAATAGAGTAAAACACAATGTGCATGTGCTCATGTGTCTTTCAGAGAGAAAAATGTCACCCAGAGGAGTCATCTTTTGTCCCACCACCTTTCTTTAAAAAGGAAGTGAGATTGGGGAAGGTAGACCTGGATAAAATGAGCGGGTAGAGGGTTCAAAGGACTCTGACAGCTCCTCCTCTATTGCTCTTCCTTCTGAGTTCTCTGCTCATCATGGGTGTATCCTAATGCTTTCTCTGAAGTCTGAAACACTTCTGGATTATCACTATCTGAAGCAACAAAGTGTTTCAAGGACCACCCTTAAATTTTCAGTCCAGCTCTGACCTTCCCTGACTTCTATTGCTTTCATTATTCCCACCATTGAATGTCTACATTCAATTCTCTGAGGTTCTACAGGTAAGGCTGAGTGAGGAGTGCGACAGGGTTAGTTAGTGGCTGTGAGGCATAGAGCAAAAGAAGAACTAAAGATGATACCCAGGTTGGAATTGTGTATCAAACAGGCAGGTCAAAAGAAATGTTCTCACTAGAAACCATCTGTAAACCTGAGATGATTGGGCTTTAATTAGAATCTATTAATACAAGTCTCAAGAAAGGCTCAGGAGGAGAGAGACTGCTGAGAAGTAGCTACCTACAGTTGCTAGCTACAACTTTTAAAAAGTTCATGCTGTTTCCCCAAGCTAGTTAAGATAAACTCTATATGACATAAATGAATCTAGTAATTTTCTCAGAACTAGACCGTCTCAATCTGGCCTCTGGATACCTGCCTATTGTGTCTGCCCAGCCTAGAATGCCTTCTCCTTTGCCCTGAGTTTGTTTACATTCTGCCTCTCCTTCCAGCTGCTGTATAAGGCCTGGTAAAGTTAGGTGCTCCCACAGAGTGTAGTGGGCACCTGCAAAAACTGACAAATCTTAAAGTTTTCAGGAAGAAGCCTTTGTTGCTGCTATTCTTGCTTTTTCATTATAAAGTATGATTACTTTATCTTCATTATCAGTTTAATTTGTTGTGGGTTGTTTATTTAATGCTACCTGTGTGGTGATATTTCTTTGCACTGACAGTAGTTGAGGATAGATTTTAAGATCTGCAAGTTTGATGGTTCACAGACTACTCCAGTTATAGAATTTATGTCTCTAAACATCTTAATGTGCCGGTGCAATAAAGGTCAGTGCTGTCATAGATTTATTATATAATTTCCCCCAAACCATGCAGAAGACAGCTAACAGGTTGGTTTCTTGAGTGACCTAACTGTCTCCTGGAATATGTTGCACTCGAAGGCCAGCCTTTACATCTCTTCTTTGTTTTAAAATCTTAGTGCCAAGTTCCACAGGAGGTAAAAGAAACATTTAACTCTCTTTTGAACATCCTTTGGCAAAGAGTATTTGGGAAATATTTAAAAGGAATAATGACATCATATTGAAAAAGCACACATTCAGCCCACTATCAAAAAGCAGATGCAGGAGCCAATGAAACTGGCCTGCTCTTTCCCACTTCTCAAAGTCTCTCATACAAAGAAAAGAAACAATTATCAAAAGCAGAAATAAGAGCATCTCAGAAAAGACAAACCTGCAAGAGAAGTTAACCCTTAAAAGCTGGAACATTCAAAATGCAGGCCTGGACTCCTGCTGCTGAAAGACAGCAGCCCTTTCCCTGTGGCCAGAAGCTGGAGGTAGTCTGCCCTTGGGCATGACGGCTGTGGAGTATGTATGGTTCTGCAGTTGTACACTGCACCAACAGTCTTGGTTAGGGCTCTGAATGGGGACTGAATCTATCCACCAACCTGTGTGTCCCCAAGGATGTGTGTGCCTAGAAGGTGTTATTATTTTTTTTTTCTGATTTGCACAAATGCACCCTGTGGGCTAGCAGTGGCCTGCCTTGAGGTAAAGTTTGATCAGTGTTTTTCCTTCATTAAATATTCAGAAGAGAAAATAAAGAGAGGATATGGTAGGGATGGGAAGCAAAGAGAGTTTCATGGCTCTTGCAAATGCAGCTTCCATGGTATGGGTCAGATACCATCCCAGCCGCTCTGAGTACAAGCCTAGTGCTTGATATATCCACACAGCCTTGGGTTGGCCCTCTAGCCCTGCTTTGATCCAATCCCAGAACTTCAGTCCTTCCTCTTTGCCTCCTTACCTGATTCATAATATAGGAACCACCATTCCTTTCCTACTTATACAATGATACTCTTTCAAGGATTAGATGGGGTCTGAAGAGAAAGGGCAGGTATAAAGGCAGGGTGTGCTTAATATCATGAAACTGCTCTACCTTGAGAGAGAGGCAGAACTGGTCATCTTAGACACATCTTATGAGCTTGGAGCCATTTCCTTTCCCTGAATTTGTAAAACTTGAAACTTTTAAGGACAATGGGGATGCTAAAGGCTGGAATTAATCCTTCTTATTAATTCATTTTAAAGTATTTTCTGCATATATACTAAAATTAAAGAATTAAAAACCTTGAAGATAAATAAATATGGAAGAAAACAAGCCATGGATTTGACACAGTAGTATTTATTTTAGAAAAAAAATGGGTAGAAAATTACCATATGAAATTGGTAAAGGTACAAACTTCCTGTTACAAAATAAGTAAGCCCTGGGGATGTACAGCATGGTGACTATAGTTAACAATGTTGTACTGTATTATTTGAAAGTTGCTGACCTGAGCTCCACCTAGAGCCTGTAGTTGGCCACAGAGGGGGAGACTGCCACTGCGCTGTGCTGTCAATGAGACTACACCTGCTCTTTTTCCAACAAACCCTGCCCCCATCATTCCAGCTGAAACTGGCAGTGGGGCTCAGAGAAGCTGCACACAGGTGTGGCAGACCCAGCCAGAGAATGGCCCTGAGTGAGCTGGAGACTGAGAGACAGGACCTGTGGAAATGCTGACCAGGAAAGATCACAATCCCAGGCAAGGCACAGGCTTGGGAGAAGGGAGAAAGACAGACCCAAAGGTACACATCTGCAGTGGCCCTTTCTGCTCTTGGTGGGCAGACGAGATTGTGTTGTGACTGAAACCAGTGCCCAGGACAGTGCGAGCTCAGATCACACAGCAGTTGTAATCAGCACTGTCCTCATAGCCAGGTGAAACCTATGGGCATGGAGCCTGGTGGCTGTCCTCTACTTTCTCCCAAGGCTCACTCTCCAACATCACCTAGAGCCTGCAGTCAACCACAAAAAGGGAACCTACCATTACACAGTGCCGTGAACAAGGCTGCACCTGCTCTTTTCTCAACAAATCCCACCCATACCTTTCCACCTGAAACCCACAGGGTACTCAGGGAAACTACAACACACAGGCAAAACAGTTTCAGCCTGCACTGGGATTCCAGAGGCACAGAATATTATCACTTACTGCATCCTCCCAAAAAAGAGGTGCACTGAGATTAAGGCAACCGGATCAAAGCAGAGAAGCCCATCTCTCAGAAAATTTCCCAGTATGAGAAGACTAAATAGACGAGGAAATATTGTAAGACACAGCAGTGACACCAACTGGGAAGCAAAAGAAAGACTTCTTCATATTTGCCAGGGGAAAAGCCCTTATGCCCAGGAAGAGAACAATGAGTACCCTAGGGAACAAAGCTGCACAGAAAAAAAAATTCTCCAGAAAAGGAATCGGAAGATATAAAATAATATGATCTAAATAACACAGAATTCAAGATTGCAATTCTAGAAACACTCAGAGAGATCAAAGAAAATTGGTGGAGCACACAGAAGGAGCTAAATGATTTCAGAAAGGAAACCTGTGAACAAAAGGAATACTTTAACAAAAAGATTGAAATTATAAAAAAAGAAAAATTCTGGAGATAAACAATGTAATAAAAGAAATGAAAACAGAATTAATTAGCATAAGAAGCAGAGTCGACCAGATGGAGGAAAGAATTAGCGATTTAGAAGGTAAGAATATGAAATTGTCACAGAATAAAGAGGAGGGAGATCTGAGAGTCAAAAGAAAAGAAAGAACTATCCAAGAAATATCTGACACCATTAGAAAGAATAACATAAAAATGATAGCCATCCCAGGAGGGGCAAAGCAGAAATCCAAAGAGAGCTAATTCAAACAAATAGTAGATGAGAACTTTCCAAACATTTGGAAAGAACTAGAAACCCCAAATTCAGGAAGAAAACAGGACCCCTAACTACCTGAATTCTAGCAGACCTTCTCCAAGGCACATTACACTGGAAATGTTAAAGGACAGAAAAAGAATTCACAAGGCTGTCCAGAAAAAGAGGATCGTAATCTATAAAGGAAAGCCCATCAGGCTATCACCAGACTTCTCATAAGAAAATGGAAGCCAGGAGGAAGTGGAATCAAATATTCAAAATACTGAAAGAAAGAAATTACCAGCCAAGAATAATTTATTCAACAAAGTTATCCTTTAGATATGAAGAAGGAATAAAGATCTTTTCAAACATACAGAAGCTGAGGGAATTCTTGAACACAAAGCCAACATTTCAGGAAATACTGAAGGAGGCTATTCAACCTGAAACATAAAGTCAAAGTCAATGGGGAAAAGTTGGTGCAACAAAAACATGAGAGGAAGTAAAGGTTTAAATATTCAAAACAGAATGGAAATAAGAAGCACGCTTAAGAAAAGGAGCCACTACATATATGAAATTTACTTTTTCATAAATCTTGTGACAACTACTCATACAAACAATCAAAAAGAACCTCAGAACTAAGACACATAACAAAAAGAAAAAGAGATAAAACAGAAGGAAAAGTCATAGGCGACCATCAAACTAAAAAAGCTGACAATGAGAATAGAGCAAAGGAAATCAAGACACAAAGCTACCAAAAATCAGAAGATAAAATGGCTATAGAAAATTCTCACACACCAATCATCACCCTAAATGTAAATGGACTGAACTCACCAATAAAAAGGCACAGAATAGCAGACTGGATTAAAAAACAAAATCCATCCATAGGCTACTCTCCAAGAGACACACTTCAGCCACAAGGACAAACAGATTCAAAGTGAAGGGGTGGAAAACAATATTCCAAGCAAGTGGCATCCAGAAAAAAGCCTAAGTAGCCAAATTTATATTTGATGAAACAGACTTCAAGAAAAGTAGTAAGAGACAAAGATGGGCATTTCATAATAATAAAGGGGCAATACAACAAGACTTGACACTCATTAACATATATGCACCCAATTAGGAAGCACCAAAATTTGCAAATCAACTACTAACAGATCTGAAAGGAGAAACTGACAAAAACACAATTATACTAGGGGACTTAAACACCCCTTGACAACTATAAACAGATCATAGTTGTCAAGGAAATATCATCTTTAAATGATACACTACAGCAATTGGACACAATCGACATGTACAAAACACTTCATACTACAACACAAGACTATACATTCCTTTCTAGTGCACATGAAACATTCTCAAGGATAAACCATATGCTGGGGCACAAATTCAAGAAGATTGAAATCATACCAAGTGTATTCTCAGATCACAAAGCTTTGAAATTGGAGATCAACCGCAAAAAGAAGGCAGAAAAACCACATGTGGAGATTAAACAACATGCTATTAAAAAATGACTGGATTAGAGAAGAAATAGAAGAGATTAAAGAATACATGGACACTAATGACAATGTACCAAAATTATTGTGATGCAGCAAATGCAGTAATAAGAGAAATTTTTATCATTACAAACCTATCTCAAAAAATAAGAAATAACACAAATAAGCAACCTAACATCCCCTCTTAAAAAACTAGAAAAGGAAGAACAAAAAAAGCTCAAAGTCAGCAGAATGAAGAAAATAATAAAAATTAGAGCAGAACATAAAAACAGGGAGTTCCCTGATGGTGTAGTAAGCTTAGGGCTTCGGTGCTGGTGCTGTCAGTGCTGTGGCCTGGGTTCGATTCCCAGTCAGGGAGCTACCCACATACCAAAAAGAAAAAAAAAAAGAACAGAAAAACAGTAGAAGAAATTAATTCAACAAAGATCTGGTTCTTTGAAGAAATCAATACAATTGACAATCCTACATATGGCTAGACTCACCAAGGGACAAAAAGGAAAGACACAAATAACTAAAATTAGAAATGAAAGGGGAGAAATTATGACTGATACCACAGAAATAAAAAGGATTATTATAAACTTTTTCATAATATAATAGAATATTATGAAAAACTTTGTCACCAAATTTAACAACCTAGAAGAACTGGACAAGTTTCTAGAAACATATAGTCTACCTAGACTGAACCAAGAAGATCTGGATAATTTAAATAGACCAATCAACAGTAGGAGAATTGAAACAATTATCCAAAACTTTCCCAAAAGCAAAAGCTGAGGACCAGATGACATCACCAACGAGTTTTATCAAGTATTCAATGAGAAATTAATGCCTAGCCTTCTCAAACTCTCCCAAGAAAAAGCAAGGCTTCCCAGCTCGTTCTATGAGGTCAACATTACCATAATACCAAAACTTGGTAAGGATACCACAAAAAAGAAAACTATAGACCAATACCTTTGATGAACACAGATAAAAAATCTTAAACAAAATACTAGCAAATAGAATTCAACAATGCACTAAAAATATTATAAACCACAATCAAATGGGATTCATCCCCGGGGCATAAGGATGGTTCAATATGCAAATCAATCAATGTGATACACCACATAAAAACTAAAAGATAAAAATTGTAATTGTATTAATTGATGCAGGAAAAGCATTTGACAAGATACTACATTCATTTATGATAAAATAAGTATAGAAGGAAAGTATCTCAACATAATAAAGGCCATTATATGACAAACCCTCAGCTAATATCAGACTGAAGCCTATAAAACTGAAGCCTATTCTCCTAAAATCAGGAACAAGACAAGAATGCCCTCTGTCACCACTGCTATTCAATATAGTACTAGAAGTTCTAGCTAGAGCAATCAGGCAAGAGAAGAAAATAAAAGGAATCTAAATGGGGAGAGAAGAAGTTAAACTGTCACTCTTTGTTGATGACATAATCCTTTATTTAGAAAATCCTAAAAATTCCACCAGAAAACTATTAAAGATAATGATTGAATACAGTAAAGTCTCAGGATACAAAATCAATGTATGAAAATCAATTGCATTTCTATATACTAACAATGAAGAAACAAGAAAAACAATGCCTTTTGTGATTGCAAAAAACAGAATAAAATACCTAGGAATAAATTTAACAAAGAACATGAAGGACGTATATACTGAAAAGTATAAGACATTAATAAAAGGAATTGAAGAGGACACAAAGAAATGGAAAGATATTCCAAGTTCATGGATTGGAAGAATCAACATCGTTAAAATGGCTACATTACTCATAGCAATATACAGGTTTAGTTTAATGCAATTCTCTTTGAAACCCCACAGACATTCTTTCAGAGAATAGATAAAAGAATCATCACATATATGCAACAAAATGATGGCATGAGAGGGGCCTCAGGAAAACTTCTCTGGAGATTACAACTAGTAAAACACCTATACCTCAACCAAGGAATCTCTACATATCACACAATCACAGCTAAAAAACCCACTTGTGACATTAAGGTACCTATAGGTGGGCAAGGGGTTAAACAAAAGAGAAATGAAAAGAAGAGCACGGATTCAACTGCATGGGTCCCGGCTTGGACCTCTGACACTGGGGGAGGGAGGAGGAAGAAGGTGGTGGCAGAGTGCTCCAGACTTCACTCCGGCAGCCAGACAGAGGAAAGGAGGCCCAGAGGCAGGGGCATGAGATACCGCAACCACTTCATTTTGGCCCCAGGAGGTGAAGACCAGTCTGTAAAACGCAGTCGCTGGACTTTACTCCAGTTCCCAGAGGAGGGGGAATAACTGGGAGGTGGAGACCTGTAGCACAAATGCTCTGGCTAGAAGGAAAAGGAGACAGGGAGCTTTATGCACATTTCTCAGCCCACAATCAGGATGGTTTGAAAGACCAGCTTATAGGACATCTGACCCCAAAGCTCAGGGCAGAATCCATGTGTGGGACAAATCTAGAACTGAAAAGTGCAATCACACCCAAACTCCCTGCATGACCCTTGAAGCTACAGGAAAACACAAAGCCACTAACACCCCTCCCACACAGACCTCTGCTCGCCCAGTATCAGAAGTGAACACAAAAGAAATTATAGCTGGGAGGGTTCACAGAGGCTGCAAAAAACAAAAAACCAGATAACTAAAGAGATGGAGACAGGTGACCCGTCAGAAACCAAGCTCAAAGTGACGATTATAAAAATGCTTAAGGAGTTGAATGATAATTTCAACAGAGAGATAGCAAACATTAAAGAAGACTTACAAACCATTATAAAAGACCAGAGAGAGATAATGACTACATTAACTGAAATGCAGAATGGTGTAAAGTCTCTGAACTAGATACAATAGAAGCAGTGATTTGCAGGAAAAGCCAGCAGAAAACACCCATTTAGAACAGATAGATATGAGAATCCAGAAAAATGAGGATGGTTTGAGATTCCTCTGGGACCATTTTAAGCAAAAGAATATCAGAAACATAGGTATATCTGAAGGAACAGAGGAAAAGCAAGGGAACAAGAAGTTACTGGAAGAAATAATGACTAAAAATGTTCCTAACCTGGTGAAGGAAATAGACATACAAGTTCAGGATACACAGAAATCCCAAACAAGATGATCCCAAATAAGAACACACCTAAACACATCATAATTAAAATGGAAAAAGTTAAAGAAAAAGAGAAAATTCTAAAAACAGCAAGAGAAATGCAAGTAGCAACTTATAAAAGGACACCCATTTAGTTCTCAGCTGATTTCTCACCAGAAACTTTACAGGCCAGAAGGGATTGGCAGAAAATATTCAATGTGATGAAAAGCAAGGATCTACAACCAAGAAGAATGTATCCAGCAAGGCTACCATTCAAAATTGAAGGACAGAGAAAGAGCTTTTCAGATAAGGAAAAGTTAAAAAAGTATATCACCAACCAGTACTACAAAGAATGCCAGAGGGACTTCTTTAAGGTGGGAGAAGGGATGGGAGAGTGGGTAAAATAAGGGAAAGGGATAGAGAAATTTAGTTTGATTATTAACATAGAATTGAAAGCAACAAAGAAACAAATCTCATGGATACAGTCAATAATTTAGTAGTTACCTGAGGATAACAAGTGGGTGAGGTGTGGGAAAACAGATTGGGACACAAATATATGGTGATGGAAACAGAACTGACTCTAGGTGATGAACACATAATACAACACAAGAAGATGTAATGTAGAATCATACACCTGGAACCTATGTAATTTTTACTAATCAATGTCACTGAAATAAACTAAAAAAAAAAAGAATAATCAGATTTGTATGGAACCACAGAAGATCCTGAATTGCCAAAGCAATTCTCCAAAAAACAAATAAGGCTGGAGGCATCACACTCCCTGATTTCTGTGTATACTGCAAAGCATCAATAATTAAAACAGCTTGGTATTGGTAGAAAAAAAGACACACAGATTAATGGAACAAAATAAAAACCCCAGAAATAAACTCACAAATATATGGACAGATAATTGTTGACAAAGGAACAGAAAATATACAGTGGGGAAAAGAAAGCCTCTTCAGTAAATGGTCCTGAGAAAATTGGAAAACCACATGCAAAAGAATGAATCTGAATTACAAACTGTCACCATATACCAAAATTAACTCAAAATGGATTAAAAACCTCCACATAAGACCGAAAACAATAAACTGTGTACAAGAAAACATTGATACTAAACTTACAGACCTCATGTTCAGGGAGGACTTTATGAACCTGACCTCAAAGGCAAGGGAAATAAAAGCAAAAATAAATGAATGGGACTATATTAAACTAAAAATCTTCTGCACAGCAAAAGAAACCATTCACAAAGCAAAGAGATGACCAACTGAATGGGAAAAAATATTTGCAAACAATGCATCTGATAAGGGGTTAATACCTAAAATATATAAAGAACTCATACAACTCAACAACAAAAACCCCCAAACAATCCAATTAAAAAATGGGCAGAGGACCTGAACAGATACTCCCATGAAGACCTACAAATGGCTAACAGACACGTGAAAAAATGCTCAACATCACTGGTTATTAGGGTAATACAATTCAAAACCACAATGAGATAGCACCTCACACCTGTTAGAATGGCTGTTATCAACAAGACAAGGAATAACAAGTGCTGGAGAGAATGTGGAGAAAAAAGAACTCTCACACACTGCTGGTGGGAATGCAAACTGGTATAAGCACTAGGGAGAACAGTATGGAGGCTCATCAAAAAATTAAGAATAGAAGTGCCACATTACCTGGTAATCCCTCTTCGGGGTATCTACCTCCAAATCTTGAAAACCTCAGTCTGCAAAGATATGTGTACCCCAATGTTCATTGCAACACTATTTACGGTGGTGAAATCATGGAAGCAGCCCAAGTGTCCTTTGACAGACGACTGGGTAAAGAAGCTGTGGTACATTTGCACAATGGAATACTACTCAGCTATAAGAAAAGATAAAATGGGGCCATTTATGAAAATATGGATGGGTCTTAAGATCATCATACTAAGTGAAATAAGCCAGACAGAAAAAACCAAGATCTACATGTTTCCACTCATATGTGGAATATAAATCTGAAAGCAACAAAGAAACAAAACTCATGGATGCAGTTAATAATTTAGTAGTTACCTGATGGTAAGAGGGGAGAGGGGTGGAGGAGAAGTGACAGGGACACATATGTGGTGATGGAAAGAGAACTGACTTTGGGTGATGAGCACATAATACAACACATAGACAATGTATTGTAGAATTGTACACTTGGGACCAATATAATTTTTAGTAATCAATGTCACCCCAATAAATTTAATAATTAAAAAAAAAGTTGCTGAGAGAGATCTTAAAAATCCTTATCACAGGAAAAAAGTTTGTAATTATGTGTGATGATGAATGTTACCATGGTGATCATTTTACATGTATACAAATATCAAATCATTATGTTGTACATCTGAAACTAATATACTGTTATTGTCAATTATATGTCAATTTAAAAAAAGAAATTACTATATGTGAAGTAGGTAGTCTATAAAATAATGGTTTTATGCTGTAAGCCCTGTTTACCTTTGAACATTAGCTTCACAAAAACACATAAATCATCAGCCTTGGCCTTCCCAAAGCATTTTCCCTGCTTTGATTCTACTCATCGTTGCCTAGCAGGCCCTGCATACAGAGATCTCCAGGTGGACAGAGGGACATCCACTGTTGTAAATGTGTTCAAGAAACTGCAAGGAAGAGAAGGAGCCTCCACTTTACAAGAAAGGAAACTGAGGACCAGAGGGGTGACACAACTGTCCAATATCATGCCTCTGGCATGTGAGAGAGCTGATACCTGAAACCAGAGGATCAGACTGCAAAGACTCAGTGAACTATTTCCTACCAATGATTAAACAAATGGGGAAACTTGATATTGTTTTCTATGCAGGACTGCATTAGCACATATTCCAGGACAGTGACTATTTGTTATATGTCTAAACAAGCCCACCTATGAATTAATCTGGTCACAGAACCTATTGCATATTCTTTAGATTTCAATATCTTATACTTATGCAGTGGTTCACACAATGGAGAATATTTTCATTTCTAACACCCGTGGGACGCTAGGAAAGGCATTGGACCCCTGGAAACCTGGGTTTGACTCCAGTTCTTGGTAATGTCAGTGAATCTTTCATGCAATAGTCAGGGCCTGCTCTGCCAGGCACTGGCCTGGGGAAGCAAACAGACATGGTCCTTGTGCTAATGAGCCTCCTGTCTAGTTGAGGAGCCTGATATTAATTAGATAATTATGTAAGTAAATGTATATTAAATATGAGTGCTTATAAAATAAAGGGTTCTAGGAAAATTTAAATTGGAGCTCTAATGTGCACTCGGGTTGGGGAGTAGGCTCAAAGTTAGCCAAGTGGGAAATGGAGGGGAAGGTGGGCTAAGAAATAAAAGCCTGTCCCAGGAAGAGCCCTCCACTGAAGCAAAGTTCCAAAGGAGGAGTGGCCTGCACCCTAGAGAAGCTGAGGGTAGGTCAGTGAGGCTGGGCACAAAGTGCCAGGATGATGGTGAGCTGAGGCATCCTGTAGGGCCTTGAGGCCCCAGTGAGGGCTCAGGTTTTATCCCAGGAGCAATGGGAAGAAAGGCTTGGAGGGCTGAAAGTTGGAAAGTGATGTGATCAGTTCTGTGTTTTTATAAAGATCACTCTAGATTCTGTGTGGAGCATGGATTGGAAGTGTCCTTCTGTCTAAAGAGGGGAAAACAATGGCCACCCCAGAGGCTGGTGGCTAAAGGGGAAATGAGATCATGAAAAGTATTTTGTAAACAATGAATTGTTGTACAAATATAAGGTGTTAATATCCTTTGTTTATTAGTATATCAGGGTAGGAGTTATTCTCCATGTCTTCAGAAAAGTCACAGCTCTTATTGAAGGTTGTAAGATAAGTTTGGGGTCAAATTCAGTGCTGGAACCCACCATTTTCACCTATTTTTCCAATACAGGTTCCACTCCAGTACCTTAAAATAAAAATCTATCCAAGAGGGCTTCAGTGGAACTGGATGTAAACAAAGGTTACCACAGAACATTCTGAGGTGAAATCTAAGGCTCATGTGTTCCTGACCACAGGGGACACAGGCCTAGAATTTAGCTTGGGATGGAGTGGGTGAACAGGACATACTGGCTGAAATTCAAAGCAAAGAAATGCAAAGTCTTAGCAAATGCTTGGGGAATATAACTCACAAAACATGACTTTCTTTCTTTCTTTTTATTTTTGGATGGTTCCCTGGCTGAGAATCGAACCCAGGCTGCAGCACTGGGAGCACCAAAGCCTAGCCACTACACCACCAGGGAACCTCCTCATTTTTTTTTTTTCTTTTGAAGAATGTTAAGCTCAAGAGCAACTACAGTACATTTGTTTCTTCATTTTTTTTTCATTTAATGGAGCAGTTACTATGGCAACTCAAGAACAGAGTATGAATTTCTTTCAGTGAATTACAGATACACAGTTTTCATCTACTAAAAGTTGCAGTGAGCTTTAAAAAATGGTTGTCTTGAGCTATTCTTTTTTTCCTGGCCTGATACCAGTATTTCTCTCCATGGGACAGTGAAGTGGCAGCACTTTGCTTTCATGAATGAGAAAAATATGTCCTGGGGAGAGAGGGTTTGGAAATTTCATTAGGATTCAAACCTGCCAGCCAGTCAACAACACTGAAATACCACATCCTAGAATTAGGATGAAAGGTCCTACAGATCCACTCTTCCTTGATCTATATCTCTCCACTTTCATTGATTCCTCTGCTTCTGCCCTGGCCCCTATCATCTCTTCTTGCCTGAATTATTAAAAATCCTTCTAATTAGCTTCCCTACAACCAGTCTTTCCACTTATTCCATTCTTCACATGGGTGGCAAGAGTATATTTTAAAAATACAGATCTGATGGCATCTTCTTACCCTAAGGCTGACAAGGAATTTCCACCAGTGCACACTTAAAGCTCTACCTGACCTGGGCTAGCCCATCCCCTCAGGCTCATCTGTGTCACTGTTCACTCCCATAAGCTCTCCTGACTGTCTCTATGTGCACTGCATTTTCAGCCTATTATCTTTCCTTAGAATGACCTGCCTTGCTAACCTACAACTCTTATTAACAGATCCATTTTAAGACTGAAATTGAGTTACTCTCCTATCTCTCAATGGAATTAGAAGAAATAGGTCTGCAAAGAGAGAAAAATAAGGTAATGCATAGAGGGATGCGGACACACCATGGAGGGGAATTCTTAATAGCCTTCAGCCCCTACCTCTGCATTGTTCCTAATGTTGAGGTGCATTCTTCTTTAGATTTGTGAGAGGTCTCCAAAGATTATAATAAATGTATCTTTTTGTGAAAGCTAGCTTAAACAGGTTTTTTTGAACTTGCTAAAGGGTTTTTTTGGGGGAATTCTTTTTTGTTTGTTTTCTGTAGCCTCCTTTAATGTTATCACAACCTCACTCTAGATACTTTGTTCTCCACACACCCTAATATTCAAAATCACCCTTCTGATTAGATTGTTTTCATAATTAAAAGTTGCTATTGATCCTGTACCCCAAATTTCCTAGATTTGTCAATATTGTCTGTTGTCCAAAGTGTTTTAATAAAGCTTAGAGTGTCTCTAGACAGATCTAACTTTGTGACAGATCTGTAGGAGAGGATATTGGAGGTTATTTGTGCTGTCCTGTGAGAGGATTTGGCTTGATCTTTAGACCAAAGCTCTTTAAATCAGAGGGAAAGTTGAAGGAGAAGGTGTGTTGCAGTGTCCCCTTTCTGTATGTACTGACAGAAATGTGTTGTTTGTGTTTAAAAGCTCTTTGTCTTGGTTCCCAGCATTTTATTTATTTAAAATTTATTTATTTATTTCAGTTACAGTTGCCATTCAATATTATTTCATATTAGTTTCAGGTGTAGCATTGTGGTTAGACATTTATATAATTTATGGAGTGTTCCCTCAATTAGTCTAGTACCCAACTGGCACTATACATAGTTGTTGAAATATTACTGGCTATACGAGGGTTGTCTGAAAAAAATTCAGTGGTAAATCCTTCCATTTTTCATATTATGTCACTGGATACTTTCCAGACAGCTCTCATATTTCCTATGCTGTACTTTACATCCTCATGACTATTTTGTAACTGTCAATTTATACTTCTTAATCCCCTCACCTATTTCACTCATCCTCCAACCCCATACCCCTCCGGCAACCATCAGCTTAGCTTGTTCTCTGTATCTACGAGTTCGTTTCTCTTTTATCATTTATTTTGTTCTTTAGATTCCATATTTAAGTGAGATCATATAGTATTTGTCTTTCTCAGTCTGACTTATTTCACTTAGCATAATGACTCTCGGTCCTTTCATGTTGTCACAAATGGTAAGATTTCATTCTTTCTAAGTAATATTCCATTGTATATATGTACCACCTCTTCTTTATCTAGTTGTCTATTGATGGGCACTTCGGTGGCTTCTGTATCTTGGCTACCATAAATAGTGCTGCAGTGAACATGGGGGTGGATATATCTTTTCAAATTAGCATTTTAGGTTTCTTCGGGTGAATACCCAAAAGTGGAATTGCAGGGTCATGTGGTAGTTCTATTTTTAATTTTTTGAGGAATTTCCAAACCATTTTCCATAGTGGGTGCACCAACTGGTAATCCCACCAAGAGTGCACGAGGATTTCCTTTTCTTCTCATCAACATTTGTTGGTAACCATTCTGACAGGTGTGAGGTGATAGTTCATTGCGGTTTTTATTTGTATTTCTGATGAATTACATTGAGCATTTTTTCATATGTCTATTGGCCATGTGTATGTCTTCTTTGGAGAAATGTCTATTCAGGTTCTTTGCCCATTTTTTAATTGCATTGTTTGCTTTTTTGGTGTTAAGCTGTATGAGTTCTTTATAAATTTTGGATATTAACCTCTTATCCAATGTATCATTGGTGAATATCTTCTCCAATTTAGCAGTCCATTTTTTCATTTTGTTGGTAATACTTTTTGATGTGCTAAAAACTTTTGTTTGTTGTACTCCCATTGTTTATTTTTTCTTTTGTTTTCCTTGCTCGAAGATATATATATCACATATATAAAAAATATAAACATATGTAATATATATAATTTATATATTACACAGATATAATATATATTATTACTAAGAGCAATGTGAGTTTATTTCCATGTTTTCTTCTACAAATTTCATGGTTTTGAGTCTCACATACAAGTCTTTATTAATCCACTTTGTGTTTATTTTTGTTTATGGTGTAAGAAGGTGGTCCAGTTTCATTCTTTTTGCATGTATCGTCCAGTTGTCACAACACCATTTATTGAATAGACTGTCTGTACCCATTGTATATTCTTGCCTCCTTTGAAATAGAGTAAAATACTATATAGTTGTGAGTTTATTTCTGGGCTCTCTATTCTGTTCCATTGGTCTATGTGTCTGTTTTTATGCCAATACCATGCTGTTTTGATTACTATAGTTTTGTAGTATAATTTGATAAAGGTAGTGTTTATACTTCCAATGTTGTTCTTCTTTCTCAAGACTGCTGTGGCTATTTGGGGTCATCTGTGGTCCTATGTAAATTTTAAGATTATTCACTCTCGTTCTGTGAAAATGCCATTGATATTTTGATAGGGATTGCATTAAGTCTATAGCTTTGAGTGGTATGGACATTTTAGTGGTGTTAATTCTTCCTATCCATGAACATGGCATATGGTTTTTGATTTTTCTTTAATTTCTTTCTTCAGTGTCTAATAGTTTTCTGAGTACAGATCTTTTACTTCCTTGGTTAAATTTATTCCTAGGTTTCTTTTGTTTTTGTTTTTTTGATACAATTATAAATGGGAGTGTTTTCTTAATTTCTCTTTCTGATGCTTTCTATTGGTATATAAAAATTAAACTGATTTCTAAATATTAATTTAGTATCCTGCTACTTCAGTGAATTCATTCACCAGTTCTAATAGTTTTTTTGGTGGAATCTTTAGAGTTCTCTATATAGGCAGTAGACTCTCAGTTAACTGGCACCAATGGGGATTGGTAGATACCAGATAAATGTAAGTAGATTCTCCATTAACCTGAACTCAAGTAACTGGCACTTTCAAGCCACTGGCAAATAATTTTTGCTGAAATTTTTGCTGGTTGCTTGAGATGTTTCCCCATTGCCTGAGTTCTAGTTAACAAATAGTCTATTGCAATATCATGTCACCTGCAATAATGACCATTTTACTTCTTCCTTTCCCATTTGAATACTTTTTGTTTCTTTTTCTTGTGTGATTGCTGTGGCTAGAACTTCCAATACTATATTGAATAAAAGTGATGAAAGTGGATATCCTTGTCTTGCTTCTCATCTTAAGGAGGATACTTTCAGCTCTTCCACATTGCGTATGGTGTTAGCTGGTTTTTTATATATGGCCTTTATTATGTTGAGATATGTTCCCTCTATTCCCACTTTGCTGAGCGTTTTTGTCATAAATCAATGCTGGATTTTATCAAATGCTTTTTCTGTATCTATTGATATAATCATGATTTATAGCTTTCATTTTGTTTATGTGATGTGTCACATTGATTTGTAGATATTAATCCAAACTTGCATCTCAGGAATAAATCCCATTTGATCATGGTGTATGATCTTTTAAATGTGTTGTTGAATTTGGTTTGCTAATATTTTGTTGAGGACTTTTGCATTTATGTTTGTCAGAGATATTGGCCTATAATTTTCTTTTTTTGTAATGTCTTTGTCTGGTTATGGAATCAGGATAATGGTGGCCTCATAAAATAAGCTTGGGAGCTTTGTCTCCTTTGAAATTTATTGGAATAGTTAGAGAAGTATAGGTGTTAATTCTTTGAATGTTTGGTAAAATTCTCCTGTGAAGCCATCTGGTATAGTACTTTCATTTGTTGGGAGTTTTTTGATTACTGATTTGATTTTGTTTGTAGTAATTGATTGGTTCAATTTTCTGTTTCTTTCTTTTTTTTTTTTTGTATGTGGGTAGTTCCCTGGCTGGGAATTGAACCCAGGCCGCAGTGTTGACAGCGCCAGCACCGAAGCCTTAAGCCACTACACCACCAGGGAACTCCATAAAAGTTAAGGATTTTTTTTTTTCTTTTTTCTTTTGTATGTGGGTAGTTCCCTGGCCGGGAATCGAACCCAGGCTGCAGCGTTGACAGTGCTGGCGCTGAAGCCTTAAGCCACTACACCACCAGGGAACTCCTTCTGTTTCTTCTTGATTCAGTTTTGGAAGACTGTATGTTTCTAAGAATTTATCCATTTATTCCAGATTGTCCAATTTGTTGGCATATCATGGTTCATAATATTTTCTTATAATCCTTTGTATTTCTGTGGTGTCAGCTGTCACTTCTCTTTCACTTCTGATTTTATTTATTTGTGTTTTCTCTCATTTCTTTATTGATGAGTTTGATTAAAGGTTTATCAATTTTGTTTATATTTTTAAAGAACTAGTTCTTGGTTTAGCTGATCTTTTATATTGATTATTCTAGACTCCATTTTATTTAATTCCACTCTGATCTTTATTATTTCCTTCCTTTAACTAATTTTAGGCTTTGTTTACAGTTCTTTTTCTAGTTCCTTTAAATGTAAGGTTAGATTGTTTATTGGAGATTTACTTGTTTCTTGAGGTAGGCCTGTATGGCTATGAATTTCCCTCTTAGGCATGTTTTTGCTATGTCCCATAGATTTGGGGTCATTGGTTTTTCATTTTTCATTTGTCTCAGGGTATCTTTTGCTTTCTTCCTTCATCTCATTGTTAACCCATTCATTATTTAGCAGAATGTTAATTACTTTCCATGTGTTTGTGTGTTTTTCAGTTTTTGTTCTTGTAATTGATTTCTAGTTTTATACCATTGTGGTCAGAGAAGACACTTGATATGATTTCAATCTTCTTAAATTAACTGACACTTGTGCCTAATGTGTAGTCTATCTTGGGAAATGTTCCATGAACACTTGAAAAGAATGTATATTCTGTTGCTTTGGGATGAAATGCTCTAAAAGTATCAATTAAATCCATCTGGTGTAGTGTGTCATTCAAGACTGAAGTTTCCTTGTTGATTTTCTGTCTGGTAGATTTGTCCATTGGTGTGAGTGGGTCGTTAAAGTCCCCTACTATGATTGCATTACTGTTGATTTCTCCCTTTGTGTTGGTCAATATTTGCTTTATGTATTTGTGCTCTTTTATTAGGTGCATAAATATTTACAAGGGTAAAATTCTCTTGTTGGACTGATACCTTTATCATTATGTAATGTACTTCTTTGTCTCTTGTTATAGCCTTTGTTTTAAAGTCTATTTTGTCTAATATAAGTATTTCTACCCAAGTTCTTTTTTTTGTTTGTTTGTTTCCATTCACGTGAAACATCTGTTTTCATCCCTTTACTTTTACATTTGCATTTTTCCATCTGAAGTGGGTCTCTTATAGATAGCATATGCATGCTTTTTCTCTTCTCCATCTGGTACCCCTATAATGCAAATGTTATTACTCTTAATGTTGATCCCAGTGGTCCCTTGAACTATCCTCATTTTTAAAAAAATTCCTTTTCCTTTTTGCTTGAGTATTTTTCTCTTTTTTCAATTGCGTGTTTTCTGCTACTTTGTCTTTCAAATAGCTGATTTGATCCTCTGCATCATCTAATCTGCTGGTGTTTCATTCTAGTGCATTCTTCACTTCAATTTTTGTGTTCTTCACATCTGACTGCTTCTTTTTTTATGGTTTCTATGCTTTTTAAAAATACTTGCTACCTCTTTGTTGAAGTTCTCATTAAGTTCCTTCAACATCCTTACAATGGTTACTTACTTGCCTCCATTTTATTTAGTTTTTTTTCTTGAGTTTTCTCCTGCTATTTTTGTTTAAGACATATTTCTTTATTTCTTCATTTTGGCCACCTCTCTGTGTTTGTTTCTATGTATAGGTAGATCTGCTATGTCTTCCAGTCTTGGCCAGATAGTCTCATGTAGTAAGAGCTCTATGGGACCCAGTGGTACAGTCTCCCTGGTCACTTGAGCCAGGTGCTCCAGGGGTGTGTCTTATGTGGGTTGTGTGTACTCTCCTGTTGTATTTGAGCCTTGATTACTGTTGGCATTTAGGTGGGTCAGACTGAACCTTAAGATGACTGGCTATAGGGTTTGGCTATGGCCACAGCCTATGAGCTCTTGTGCAAGGTGGTTTACTCCATGGAGTGAGAAATGTCCCAGTGGGCTCTGGTGCCTGCTGAGATAACCCTTTGGATATGCCACTTGCAGGGCTAATTTAGTGGTTGTCTGGAGGCAACTTGTGGGCCTGTTGGTTCTGGGGTCTTTTGGGAGGGACTGTGGTGGAGATACAGCTGAGCTTCTGCTTGTGACTGGCCCAAGACTACCTGGTAGGAGCTACAAAGCCATCTGTAGTTGGTTGCTGCCTATGGTGGATCTGGATGCAGGTGGGAGAAGCCATGCTGCAAACCAAGATGGCTGTTACCTATTCTGGGCTTGGGGTAGCTCTGCAAAACAATCCTAGAGCACTCTAAAACCTGCTGCCACCAGTGGTTGTCTATAAGGCTCAGCCAATGATAGAGCCTTATGAGATACATGAGGTGGGTGAGGGAGCATCTCAGGGAGTCACCAGGGTACATCAAGCAGGTTAATGTAGATTCTAATTTGGTGCTGGTGCTGAGCCTGAGGCTACTTATCAAAAGGCTCATAGCACAATGAGGCCAGCCACCACCTGCCTGGGAATTGACCTCCAAGAGTTGTCCAAGAAATACTGTAGCATAGGGCAGGGCTGGCTATTGACTGTGAAAGTGCCTCTGGAGGTGTGTGAGTTGGGTGCAGAGTGGCCAGGTGTTAGGAAGTGACCAGGGTGGAGTGAGCAGAGCTCACTAGGCCAATGCAGGTTCAGATTTGGCTGTGGGTGGTGGGATCAATACAAGAAAGATGGCATCTACCTAATGACTACACAGGAGAAGGGTTCCACACAGGTAATATGGTAACTTTTCCTCCAGTTTTTGACCTGAAGCCACACAATTCAGCTTCTCCCTGTATGTCTCTGGTGCCTCTTAAGTGGCCATCCCTTTGCAGGAGCCCAGGGTGAATGCCTTTGAGCAAGTGTGTCTATGTGCAGTCCCTTTAAGAGGGAGTCTGAATGTCCTGCAGCCTTTCATCTCACCTGGATGGTCAAAATCCCTGCTGTTTTTATAGTCAGATGTCACCGGTACTCTGGACTGGGGAGCCTAGTATGGAGTTGGGATCTCTTGCTGTTCCAGGGAGTAATTCTGAGACCAAGATATCCCTGCTGATTCCCAACTGCAGGTGTGAGACCAGCCTGTTTTGCTTCTCCACCTGTCCTACCTTCTTTATATCCTTAGTTATAAAACTTCTGTTCACCTAATCTTGAGATGGTTCTCCGGGTTGAATTTTCTATAATTTAGTTGTAATTTTAATGTGGTCATGGGATCAGGCAATCACAGTGTTTATCTTGTGAGTGTATATTTTTGTAACATGTTTCTCTTTCCAGGAGACTAAGATCTTTGAAGGCAAGGACTAAGTGAATCTTCATTAAGTTTTATAACCCCAGAAATTGGCAAAATGCCTGACAGTTAGTATATGTTCACTAGTTGTTGAACTGATATATCTACATTTTTCCCAACTCAGATAAGATGATATACAAAAAAACACAAAGCACTAAATCAATGAGGGCCTCACCCACTATTATCATAGCCCTGCTGAACTCTGCCCCTTACTCTTCAGAGAGGAGAAGGGAGCATGTTAGAGACTTCTCAATTGTTCAGAAGTCAGGCAAGAAGAAGAGGTGCTATATACTGAGCACCCCTTATACGTTAAGAGGGAAGAAGGTCCTCTCTCCAATATTTTCCTTTGACTTACTTGAAATGCTTCATTAATTCACACCCAACTAAATTGCAGGCAAGGCAGCAGGGACACAATTAAACTAGTCAAGACATTTTAAGATAACTCTAAGCACTGTAGAGGTTCTAGTTTACACAGAATCAATACAAACTACTTTTCTCCACTAAAGCAGGGTTCAAGTTATCAACAATCTTTTTAACCTATCTCCAGAGTATTTTCAACAAAGCTAGGTTTATTATTTTAAGGCACAGAGAATAAATGCTACAGTCCTAAGAAATACTAGGACCTCTGGTGAGTTTGGCAGGTGGATGGCTGGGGTTCCAACTGCTCTCGTGGTTCAGCTGGTCATAGCACCATGGATACTATGAGTAGAGGAGCCCACTTTTGAGTGGATCATGAAGGCTTGAACAATATGCATCTCATGTTGATCTTAAATTGCTGAAGACCAGAAGTTTCTTTCTCAAACATTTTGGACCAGATAAGTCTTACCAGACTTTATCTAGTAAGATTCTGGAGGAGAGGAAGAAAGGGCTCCTTAAACCACGATTGAGAATAAAATTTCCATTACCTACAAAGATAGGGCCTTGGAACCAAACTGATTTAATAAAATACAGAAATCTTATGTGGAGATAATCTATGGTCCTTACCCAACTACTGTACTATTGCTGCTAAAAATGTTTCTAATTTAGAGCTGATGCATGTATTTCAAGTATAGTCTAACTGTACTTACACAGTTTTTGTTTTTACTGATAGAATTGCATAAAGTGATAAAGCTGCATAGATTCAATTACCGTTGCTACATAATTATTACCTTTAAAGATTTAAAAGGATTTGTTTAGTGAGAGCACTTTGGAAATGTATAATTAAGTTTACAAACAATGGGGTACACAAACCCATTGAGAGATTGGCTAGCCAACTCACCTTGTTTTATTATACTTGTGAGGAAGCCAATGCCCAGAGGGCTGAGCCGATTTCCCAGTTTCCCATTCTACCCAGGATCGATTTAGGAGAGGAAGAGAGTTAGAAGAGCCAAGGGCCAGTCCATTTCCACTTTCTCCCAATATTTGTTACAGAGAAACTCTACACAATTGAATAAGAAGATAGTACCAGGATGTTCACTGCATGAGATTTATAATGTGAAAAACATTATAAATTCCCTTTATTAGAAGGACAGATAAGTAAACTGTGTTGTAGTCTTCCATTGGAATGCTACATGGCATTGAAAATGAATGAAGCTGAGTTACATTAGTAACATAGATAGAGGATATGTATAATATGGTATAATTTATAAGGGAATGAAAAAATTAAAAAAAAACCCTTACATTGCTTAGGAATACATTATCTATTTTACATACAATAAATATTTATTGAATTCCTACCATGTGCCAGATGCTGATGATACAGCAGTAAATAAAGCAAAGTGCCTGCTTTCTCAGAACCCACATTATAGTGCCATAGCTGTACATAAAGCAGACTGATAAACACTAAATTTGGAAAAGTAGACAGCTTTGGGGAGGGCCAGGGGAATGTCACTGGAGGAGGGTGGACAAGAGGGTTTCAATTATTTGCAATGTTTATTTCTTAAACTGGAGAGTGGGTAAATGGCATTTGTTTATCATTCTCTAAATTTTAGTCTATCTTATATATCTTTTGTTTATTCTTGTTTACTTTTGTTTCTTCTACATTTGTTCTTCTTCTACAAATTTCTTTTATTCTTGTAAAAACATGTTTTCCTCCACAGATAGCAGGGAGGTCAAATGGAACATAAAATGATTAATGGATATGTTCGGGAACTAGCTGTAAGTATTTAAGAAAGCCTGTGTGTTTTAAAAATCACAAGAAGTCTTGGATGTTTTGAATAATACTGTTTCTAGAGAAAGGTGTGGAACCCACTGTCCTAAAGAAATTCATTAACTGCTTGTGAAGTAAAAGACTTATTATGGACTTACCTTGTTTCTCAAGAAAAGCATGGGAGAGGCTCTGCTCAATGTCCTAGGCGCTTAGCTTGGCCTGGCCATCTGGGTGACTGGCATTTTGGAAGACTAGCTTATTGATCAATGAACTGTAGATACTTTAGCATTTAATGTATGCTCTGCATCCTGAGTCATGTAGGTGTAAATTCGACTCAATTTGGTATCTCTTATTCAAATAATTATGAAAAACAGTCTTATCTAAAAACCTTCCTCTTTAGAATAATTTTGTCCCATCAATAATTCTTGATTTATTACTGAAGTATATCTGATTAGAAATAAGTAAAAATATTACAATATTACCTTTTATATTCTCTGGTTCAATAATTCCAGTGTTAGGAATCTCTCTTAGAGTAATAATCAGAGATTTGGGCAAAGTCTATGTGCAATGATATGCCAGACCAGCATTATAGCTGACCTTTGAACAACGTGGGGGTTAGGGATGCTGACCTCCTGCACAGTCAGAAGTTCACATATAATTTTTGACTTCCCAAAAACTTAACTACTAATAGCCCACTATTGACCAGAAGCCTTACTAATAACATAAACAGTCAATTAACATATAGCTTGTATGTTATACTTGTATGTATTATATACTGTATTCTTACAATAAAGTAAGCTACAGAAAAGAAAATGTTATTAAGAAAATCATAAGGAAGATAAAATATATTTAAAGTACTGCAAGTATTTATTTTAAAAAATCCACATGCAGGTAGATCAGTTGTTCAAGGGTCAACTGTATTTATAACAGTGAAAAGATGAAAAGAAAAATAACTGCCTTGTAGTAGAAGAATGATAAAAATAAATAGCATACCTATAGAATTACATTTTATACTGTCATTAAAAATGTGTTTATAAAAATTATTCAATAACATAAAAAATTCTATATTATTAAATAAAAATTTTGATTATAACATAATTAAATAACTACCAATAAAGGAAATACTCCAAAACGTTAATTTTTAACTGTTCTGGCTGTGTGTTTTCTCCTGGATTTTCCTTTTTAAAAACACATTTATTAGGGTGACATTGATTAGTAAAGATTATATAGGTCCCAGGTGTACAATTCTACATTACATCTTCCAAGTGTTGTATTATGTGGTCATCCCCCAGAGTCATTTCTCTTTTCATCACCATATATTTGTGTCCCTCTCCCTTCTCTTCCGCCCCTCCCCGCTTACCATCAGGTAACTACTAAATTATTGACTGTGTCCATGAGTTGTTTCTTTGTTGCTTTTGATTTTATGTTAACAATTAAACTGAATTTCTCCATCCATTTCCCTTATTTCACCCACTCTCACATCCCTCTTCCCATTTTAAAGAAGTTCCCCTAACATGCTTTGTAGTACTGGTTTGGTGGTGATGTATTTCTTTAGCTTTTTCTTATCTGAGAAGCTCTTTATCTGTCCTTTAATTTTGAATGCTAGCCTTGCTGGATACATTATTCTTAGTTGTAGATCCTTGGTTTTCATCACGTTGAATATTTTCTGCCAATCCCTTCTGGCCTGTAAAGTTTCTGGTGAGAAATCAGCTGAGACTTGAATGGGTATCCCTTTATAAGTTACTACTTGCATTTCTCTTGCAGTTTTTAGAATTTTCTCTTTTTCTATAACTTTTGACATTTTAATTATGATGTGTCTCAGTGTGTTCTTGTATGGGATCATCTTGTTTGGGATTCTCTGTGCATCCTGGGTTTGCATGTCTATTTCCTTTGCCAGGTTAGGAAAAAAAAATTTTTTTAGAGGTGAAACATAGAGGTAGTTTATTGAAGAGAGTACACTCCAAAGAGGTAGGAGTGGGCTCGAGCAAGGAAAGTGGCTCAAGAGCCAGGTTAAGAAAATTTTGAGTCATTATTTCATCAAATAATTTCTTAATCCCTTGCTTTTCCTGTCTCTTCTGGTACACCTATTATTCTGACATTTTTATGTTTGATATAGTCCCAGAAGAATCTCAATTTATCCTCATTTTTTAAAAAATTATTTTTTAACTGTTCTGGCTGTGTGTTTTCTCCTGGATTTTCCTGTAAATCACTGCTTTGTGCTTCTATTTTTATCTAGTTTAGTGACTTTTATTTTGTTCTTTATTGCACTTAATGTAGTCATTATCTCTTTCTAGTCCTTTATGATGGTAAGTCTTTTTAATGCTTACTACCTCTCTGTTGAAATTATCATTCAGTGTCTTAAGCAGTTCTATAATTGTTGCTTTGAGTTCTGTTTGTGATGGGTCATCTGTCCCCATTTTTTTATTTTGAGCTTCCTTTCTCTGGTTTCTTGTTTTTGCAGCCTCTCTGCAACCACACTACTGCAGTTTCTTTGGTGTTCACTGATGATACTGGGCGGGCAGAAGTCTGTGAGGGAGGTGTGTTTGTGGCTTTGTTTTTTTCCTGTGGCTCTGGGGTTCATGCAGGAAGTTTGGGAGTGATTGAGCCTTTCTGTTCTTGGTTTGCCCCACACGAGGGTTCTGCCCTGAGCCTTTGGGTCAGTTCTGTATGCTGTTTTTTCAGATCATCCTAGTTGTGGGTCAAGAAATGTGCACAGAGCCCCTCTCTCCTTCTGCCTGGCCAGTGCATTCACGCTTTGGCTCTTCATTGTCTAGTTGCTCCCCCTCCTCTGGGAACCAGAGGGAAGTCCAGCTGCTATGTTTTTTGGACCAGAGTGCATCTCTTGGGGCCAAAGTGAGGTGGTTGCAGTATCACACCCCCACTTCTGGGCTTCCTTTCCTCTGTCATGTGGATTGAGTGAGAACCAGAGTACTATCCCACCACCTTCTTCCTCCTCTCTCCCCAGTGGTAGAGTTCCAAGCAGGGACCCGCGCTTGGCCATGTCCGCATGTTTCCCCTTTTATTTCTCCTTTGTTTAACCCTCTGCCTGCCTACAGGTACCTTAATGCAATGAGTGGGTTTCTTAGCTGTGATTGTGCATTGTGTAGAGGTTCCTTGATTGAGGTATAGGTTTTTTATTAGTTGTAATCTCCAGAAGAATTTTTCAGCAGTCTCTCTCATGCCACCATTTTGTTGCCCCTCCAATGTTTTCTTCTTTATATTTATTAGGATTTTTCAAATTTCCCATAGCATATAGTTTTTCTTTTACAAATAGGAAAAAGCTACTCAATTAAAAAAATGAGGAAATAGAAACCTTATGTATCCAAAGAAAAGCAGGGAGGAGGGCAAGATGATGACTGGAGAGGAGGTCCCTAAAGCCTCTCCCAGAAAACACAATTGAATGGTCACCCAGGAGCCAAGAAAGAGGACCATGAATAACAAAATGGCAGCTGAGAAATACATGCATTGCAAGTAAACACCTGAAGGTTGGAGAGAAGGGGGTGAGCAGGAGAGAGGGAAGGGAGCAGAGACGGATTGCAACAGGACCCAATCACGGCTGACTATCTGGGAGCAGAACAGTGCACGGGAGTGGGGAGACCAAGAGGTGACAAGAGAAAAAGCCCTAGCAAAGTGGCAGAGCAGTGGGAGACCATGAGAGAGCTGGGTTGGGGGGCTGGAATTTGGAGCGGTGAGTTGGGGACAGAGAGTGGGAGACAGTCTCTAGAACTTTTGAGTGGTAGCAGGGCTGAACAAGGACTCTGAACTGCAGAGAAGACACCTCGGCTCTCGGCTCCCTTGGGACCCACAGCACAGTTGTGCGCGGCTCCTGCGCAGGGCTGCAGTTCCCTGTTCGGCCCACTGCGGAGGTGAGCTGGCTGCAGCATGGGTGCGCAAGGCCCCGGCATGGGGCTGGGGTTCCCAATCCCAGCCCACTGCAGAGGCAAGCCGGCTGCCTTCCTACCGCCAGGTCAGACCCACAGCTTCGGACTTGTGCGCGCTCCTGCTTGTGCACCCCTGGGTCCTAAAAGCAGTGCGAGCCCACAGACTCCGCCACAACGAATGGACGCTGAAGCAGGCCCAGAAAGAAAGGCTGATTTGATAGCATTTGCCCCAGCCAGCAGGAGCAGCCTCAGCCCGCATCACCCAGCTTCCCTAGCATATGGCAGGAGGTGGAGCTGCACCGGCGCACCTTTTGTTGGCCTCTCCCCTTTCCTACAGCCTCTCCAACCAACTAACTAACTGCAGGAAGCAGAGGGGCCCCGATAGATGCGCACCACCTCCAAACATAGCAGGAGACCAGAAATAAGAAACAAACAACCCCCTTCTCCCCTAAAACTTGACCCCCAGTGCCACCTTACAGCAAGACATCACAAAAGTACTAATTTGGCCTCCTGGGCTCTGATGAACATAATGCTCTCTTGTCAAAGAGGAAGAACCACCAGACAGGATGAATTTCTTAAAAACTAAAACTGCTCAGAAAGAACATGAAATTTATCCAGAAGACAACTTCTTAGACCTAGAAGTTTCTGAAATAAATGACAGAGAATTTAAAGTCGCTATTCTAAAGGCTCTGACAGAAATGAAAATATACTGGCAGGACACCATAGCTGAGATGAATGACATAAAAAAGGAGATGAATGACATAAAAAAGGAACTCCATGAACAAAAGGAACGATTAAACAAAGAAATTCAAAATATAAGTAAGATCGAGATGAAAATGCGAGAGAAATGATACAACAAAAGAAGTGAGAAATGAAATAACGGCCATAAGAAACAGGGCCAACCAAATGGAGGAAAGAATTAGTGATATCGAAAATCAGAACATGGAAACAGCTTAGAAAGAGGAAGAAAGGGAATATAGAACCAAAAGGATTGAAAGAACTCTGCAAGAACTACAGACTCCATGAGACAAAACATCAGGATAATAGGATTAGAAGAAGGGGCAGAGCATTCTACAAAGAGCATACTCAAACAAATAGGAGATGAGAACTTTTCAAACCTATGGAAAGATCTGGAACCCCTAATTCAAGAAGAAAACAAGTCCCCTAGATACCTGGACCCTAAGAGATCTTCGTCAAGACACATGGTACTAAAGATGTCCAAAACTAAAGACAGACAATTCTCAAGGCGGCCAGGGAAAAAAGAACTATAACCTTTAGAGGAAAACCCATCAGGCTGCCATCAGATTTCTCAGCAGAAATTCTGCAAGCCGGGAGGGAGTGGAATGCAATATTCAAAACTTTAAAAGAGAGAAACTTCCAGCCAAGAATAAATTATTCAGCAAAATTATCGTTCAGATATGAAGGTGGAATAAAGACCTTCTCAGACACACAGAAGCTGAGGGACTTTGCCAGCACAAGGCTGTGACTTCAAGAAATACTGAAGGAGGCTCTTCGACTTGAAACAAAACATCAGGAAAAATGGAACAAAGTTGGGTCAACAAGAAAGAAACAAAAAAAACAAAAACAAAAACAAACAAAAAAATAACTAATGCGCACAGGAAATCATCACATGTCAATCCTCACTCTAAATGTTAATGGACTGAACTCACAAATAAAAAGACACAGAGTAGCAGACTGGATTAAAAAACATAACCTATCCATATGCTGTCTCCAAGAGACACACCTCAGCCATTAGGACACAGACTCAGAGTGAAAGGGTGGAAAATAATACTCCAATCAAATGGTAACCAAAGAAAAAGAGGAGCTGCTTACTGATAGCTGATGAAATAAACTTCAGGTTACAAAAGATAGTAAAAGACAAAGATGGACATTACATAATGATAAAAGACACAATACAACAACAAGAAGATATGACACTAATTAATATATATGCTCCCAACCAGGATGCACCAAAATACACAAATAAACTATTAACAGGTTTGAAAGGAGAAACTGGCAAAAACACGATCATTGTGTGAGACTTAAACACCACACTAACACCCATGGACAGATCATCCAAACAGAAAATAAACAAGGAAATATCAGCTCTAAATGACACATTACAGCAATTGGACATAATTGGCATTTACAGGACACTTCATCCAGCAAAAATAGACTATACCTTCTTTTCTAGTGCACATGGAACATTCTCAAGAATAGACCACATGCTGGGACACAAAAATAGCCTCAGCAAATTCAAGAAGATCGAAATCATACCAAGTATATTCTCAGACCACAATGCTTTGAAATCGGAGATCAACTGTAAAAGGAAAGCAGAAAAAAACACATATACATGGAGATTAAACAACATCTTATTTAAAAATGACTGGATAAAAGAACAAATAAAAGATGAGATTAAAAATATATGGAAACTAATGACAATGAAAATACAACATATCAAGAGTTATTGGGACACAGCAAAAGTGGTAATAAGAGAGAAATTTATATCACTAAAGGCCTATCTTAAGAAATAAGAAAAATCACAAGTAAACATCTTAGCATCCCATCTTAAAGAACTAGAAAAAGAAGAGCAAACAAAACCCAAAGTCAGCAGAAGGAAAGAAATAATGAAAATTAAAGCAGAGCTAAACCAATTAGAGAACAGAAGGACAATAGAAAAAATTAATATTAAGAAGAGCTGGTTCATTGAGAAAGTCAAAAAAATTGGTAAACTCCTGGCTGGACTAATCAAAGGACAAAAGAAAAGGACACAAATATCCAAAATTAGAAATGAAAGGGGAGAAATTCCCACTGGTATCACAGAAATACAAAGAATTATAAGAAAATATTATGAAGGACTTTATGCCACTAAATTTAAAAACCTAGAAGAAATGGACAAGTTTTTAGAAACTTATAGCTTAGCTAGACTGAACCAAAAAGAATTGGATAATCTAATAGACCAATCAATAGCAAAGAGATTGAAATGAGTATCCATAATCTCCCTAAAGGCAAAAGCCCTGGACCAGATGGTTTCACCAATGAGTTCTACCAAGCATTCAATGAAGAATTAATACCTATTCATCTCAGACTCTTCCAAAAAATTGAAGAGGAAGCAATACTTCCTAACTCACTCTATGAGGCCAACATTACCCTAATACCAAAGCCTGGCAAAGACAACACAAAAAAAGAAAACTATAGACCAATATCTCTGATGAACACAGATGCAAAAATCCTAAACAAAATATTAGCGAATAGAATACAACAATGCATCAAAAAGATCCTACATCATGATCAAGTGGGATTCATCCCGAGAGCATAAAGATGGTTCAACATATGAAAATCAATCAATGTGGTACACCACACAAACAAAATAAAAGATAAAGACCATATGGTCATAACAATTGATGCAGAAAAAGCTTTCAACAAGGTACAACATCCATTTATGATCAAAACACTAAATAAAATAGATATAGAAGGAAAGCATCTCGACATAATAAAGGCCATATATGACAATCCCTCAGCTAACATCATACTGAATGGGGAAAAGCTGAAGCCTATTCTCCTAAAATAAGGAACAAGACAGGGATGTCCCCTGTCACCACTACTATTTAATATAGTACTGGAAGTTCTAGCCACAGCAATGAGGCAAGAGAAAGGAATAAAATGTATCCAAATTGGGAAAGAAGAGGTCAAATTGTCACTCTTTGCAGATGACATGATTCTTTATATAAAAAATTTGAAGATTCCACCAGGAAACTATTGGAAACAATAAATGAATACAGTGAAGTAGCAGGATACAAAATCAATGTACAAAAATCAACAGCATTCCCATACACAAACAACGAATCCTCAGAAAAAGAAATGAGGGAGTCAATTCCTTTAGCTATCAAAAGAAAAAGAATGAAATACCTGGGAATTAACTTAACAAAGAATGTGACAGACTTATACACAGAAAACTATAAGACACTTTTGAAAGAAATTGGAACAGACATTAGGAGATGGAAAAATATCCCCTGTTCATGGATAGAAAGACTTAACATTGTTAAAATGGCCATTCTGCCCAAAGCAATCCATAGATTTAATACAATACCCATCAAAATCCCACAATCATTCGTGAAACAGATAAAAGATTTATCAGATTTATATGGAACTATAAAAGACCTCAAATTGCCAAAGCAATACTACATAAAAAGAATAAGGCTGGTGGCATTACACTCCCTGACCTCAATTTGTATTATAAAGCATCAATAGTCAAAACAGTTTAGTTCTGGCAGAAGAACAGAAATATAGACCAATGGAACTGAACTGAAAACCCAGAAATAAATCTACAAATTTATGGACAAATAATTTTTGATAAAGGAGCAAAAAACATACAGTGGGGAAAAGACAGCCTCTTTAGTAGGTGGTGTTGGGAAAACTGGAAAAACATATGCAAAAGAATGAACCTGAACTGTGAACTCTCTCCATATATAAAAATTAACTCTAAATGGATTAAAGACCTTCATATCAGACCTGCAACAATAAACTGTATAGAAGAAGACATTGGTACTAATCTTATACACCTAGGACTCAAGGAAGACTTCATGAACCTCACCTCAAAAGCAAGGGAAGTAAAAGCAAAAATAAATGAATGGGACTATATCAAACTAAAAAGCTTTTGCGGGGAGTTCCCTGATGGTGTAGTGGCTTAAGGCTTCGGCGCTGGCACTGTCAGCGCTGTGGACTAGGTTCGATTCCCAGTCAGGGAGCTACCGAAATACCAAAAAGCAAAAAACAAAACAAAACAAAAAAAAAGCTTTTGCACAGCAAAATAAACCATCAACAAACAAAGAGACAGTCAATTGAGTGGGAGAAAATATTTGCAAATAACTCATCAGGTAAGGGCTAACATCTAAAATATATAAAGAACTAATAAGACTTAACAACAAAAAAACAAATAACCCAATTAAAAAGTGGGAGAAGAATTAAACGGTCACTTCTCCCATGAAGAAATACGAATGGCCAGCAGACATATAAAAAAATGTTCATCCTCATTAGCTATCAGGGAAATGCAAATCAAACCACAATGAGATATCACCTCACACCTGTTAGAATGGCTATTTTCAACAAGACAAGGAATAACAAGTGCTGGAGAGGATGTGGAGAAAAAGGAACTCTCACACACTGCTGGTGGGAATGCAATCTGGTACAACCACTGTGGAAGGCAGTGTGGAGGTTCCTCAGAAAACTGAGAATGAACTTACCATATAACCCAGGAATCCCCTTTCTTGGGATCTACCTAAAAAATTTGAAAACCTTTGTCCGCAAAGGCTTATGTACCCCAATGTTCATCGCAGCGCTGTTCACAGTGGCCAAAACATAGAAACAACCAAATTGCCCTGCGACAGATGACTGGATAAAGAAGCTTTGGTACATATACACAATGGAATATTACTCAGGTATAAGAAAAGATGAAATATTGCTATTCGCAACAAAATGGATGGACCTGGAGATCATCATGCTTAGTGAAATAAGCCAGACAGAAAAAACAAAGAACTGTATGACTTCACTCATATGTGGAATATAAAACTTAAAGCAACAAAGAAAAAAGAAATGAACAAAAACAAATAACCATGGGCACAATCAATAGTTTAATGTTTATTTGGGGATGAGTGGGTTAGGGAGGGGGAAAAGGGGAGGGGTTGGGAGAGGAGGGAGGGGGAGCTTAATATAAGGTGATGGAAAGAGAAGTCACATTAGGTGGTGAACTTATACAACAAGTTGACAATGCACTCTAGAATTGTATGCCTTAAACGTATGTAATCCTTGCTATCAGATGTAATCCTAATAGGTCTAACAATAAAAATGAATTAAAAAACAAAAACAAAAACAAAACTGAAAAGGATCACTTGGTCAAAATAAATTTTCAGACAATAACATTATATGGGCTCTCAGAGTTCTCGTTTATTCTGCTGTTTCCTTAGTTGACTCCCTGCTGGATTCCACAATTCAATCCTCCACTCGCTTTAAACCTCGGACTCTCAGTGGACATCTCCATCTCAGCAAATTATCTAAGAGAAATTCATAACTTCCAACCATTAAACATACAAACCCATGTTCCCATTCTATCTGTGTTCTTGTTATAACCCACCCGTGGTCCTTTAGAACCAGCTCTCCTGCTTTCAGGGGGAACTTCCTCTCTTATTTATTCTCCTTCTCCCTAGTGAGTGGATCCTTTATGTGAGTTTTTAAACATGCTTGAGAGTCTTCCATTACAAAGAAAATACACCAACACACAAGCAAAAACAACTTCTCCCCAAAGCTTTTTGTAAGGTCAACATTTTCCTCCACATTTCTATATACGTACAACGCCCATTTACCATTCTCTCTCTTTGTCATCTTCTCATCATTTGACACTGTCTGCTTCTTGAAATACTGTTTTTTTTTTCTTTTGGAACACCACATTCTACAGACTTTCCTTCTATCTCTCTAACAGCTTCTTCTATATATCTTTTTGTTGCCTCATCTTCCTCTACCCAGTCTTTAAATTTCCTCAGTGCTCAGCTTTAGACCCTCTTCTCCTTTTGAGTTTGTTTTCTTTCTCTAAGTAGTGCCTCTCCACTACCTATCTTTAGCAGTTCACAAATTAATATTTCCAGCCAAGATCTTTCTTCTAAGCACTAGACCTGTATATTTAATTGTTCATTTGAATTCTCTATTTGAATGCCCTTTGAACTCAGCATGTCTAAAACTACACTTGTGCTCTTTCTTTTTAAAACCGATGTTTTTTTCTCAGTGAATGCCACTACCACCCACCCAACTGTACAAGTTAAAAACTCAACAGTTCAGTCTCCCTTGGCTCTCATATCCATTCCAATGTGAATTCCTATTGATTTGCCTTACAAGTACTTCTCAAATATATCCCTTTCTGTGTACCTCTTTCACCACCCTAGGGCAGTGTAGCATCCATGATGTCTTGTCTAGGACACTGCAGACTCCCATTGGACTCCCTAGATCCATTCTTGTCTCCCTCCAAAGTATCCTCCATATTGCAGCCAAAACAATCTTTATCTAAACACAATATAATGCTGATATAACCTCTTGCCTCCCTTCCCCAAAATAAAACATAACTACTGTTCAAGGCATCCCATTGCTCTTAGGTTAAAATCAAAGCACCTAACCTGCTCTTCAGAGCCCTAATGTTCAGGCTTATCTCACACCACCTTCTCCCTCATTTTGCACTTCAGTGGCATTGGCCTCCTTTCAGATGCCATCCTTCTTCCTGCTTATGAAAGCAATTTCCTTTTTCTGACCATCCTCTTTGACCCTCTATCCTTTCCTTTTACCTTACTTTCTCAAGATACCTGGTACTTTCCCCTCATCTTTCAGATCTCACCTAAAGCATCTTTTGCCCTAGAAAAGCCTTTCATTACCTCACTGATCACATCTACACACTGCACTATGTACTTCTCCCAAGCACTTAACACAATTTTAATTTTATATTTATTTATGTGATTATTTTATTATCTATTTCTTTTTCAAAAATTTAATTTTATCATTTTTTCTTTTTATTGTTAGGTTTATTGGGGTGACATTGATTAGTAAAAATTACATAGGTTCCAGGTGTACAATTCTACAATATATCATCTATATGTTATGTTATGTGTTCATCAGCCAGGATCAGTTCTCTTTCCATCACCATATATTTGGCTCCCGCTCCCTCTTCACACAACCTCCTCCCCCAAACCCTCAGATAATCACTAACCACTAAATTATCAATTGTGTCCATGAGTTTTTGTTTCTTTTTTGCATCCAGCTTTGTGTTCTACAAATGAGTGAAATCATATGGCTCTTAGTTTCTTCTGTCTGGCTTATTTTGTTTTGCATGATGGTTGCAAGTTCCATCCATATTGTCATAAGTGTCCCTATTTCACCTTTTCTTATGGCTGAACAATATTCCATTGTGTATATATTACAACAACTTCTTTACCCAGTAGTCTGTCAAAGGACACTTGGGCTGTTTCCATGATTTGGCCACTGTGCTGCTACAAACATTGGGTGCATATATCTTTGTGGACTAAAGTTTTCCAATTTTGTGGTAGATACCCAGAAGTGGGATTGTTGGGTCATTTGGTAACTCTATTCTTAATTTTTTGAGGAAGCTCCATACTGTACTCCATAGTAATTGTACCAGTTTGCATTCCCACGAGCAGTGTATGAGAATTCCTTTTTCTCTACAGCCTCTCCAACACTTGTTATTCCTTGTCTTGTTGATTACAGTCATTCAAACAGGTGTGAAGTGGTATCTCATTGTAGTTTTGATTTGCATTTCCCTAATAGTGTAGTTGAGCATTTTTTTATATGTCTGTTGGCCATTTATATGTCTTTTCAGGAGAAGTGACTGTTCAGTTCCTCTGCCCACTTTTTAATTGCGTTTCTTTTTTTGTTGTTGAGTTGTACAAATTCTTTATATATTTTAGATATTAGCCCCTTATCAGAGGCATTGTTTGCAAATACTTTTTCCCATTTGAATGGTTGTTCTTTGCTTTGTTGATGGTTTCTTTTGCTGTGCAGAAGCTTTTTAGTTTGATATAGTCCCATTCATTTATTTTTGCTTTTACTTCCCTTGCCTTTGAGGTCAAGTTCATAAAGTTCTCTCTGAACCCAAGGTCTGTAAGTTTAGAACCAATGTTTTCTTCTATGCACTTTATTGTTTTGGGTCATATGTGGAGGCCTTTAATCCATTTTGAATTAATTTTGGTATATGGTGACAGTTTGCAGTTTAGATTCATTCTTTTTTATGTAGTTTTCCAATTTTCCTAGGACCATTTACCAAGAGGATTTATTTTCCCCATTGTATATTTTTTGCTCCTTTGTCAAAAATTATCTGTCCATATATTGGTGGGTTTATTTCTGGCTTTTTGTATTCTATTCCACTGGTCTGTGTGTCTGTTTTTCTGCCAATACCAAGTTGGCTTGATTATTGATGCTTTGTAGTATAGATTGAAATTGGGGAGTGTGATGCCTCCAGCCTTAATCTTTTTATGTAGGATTGCTTTGGCGATTCAGGGTCTTTTGTGGTTCCATATGAATCTGGTAATTCTTTTATCCATTTCTTGAAAGAATGTCTGTTAGATTTTGATGGGAATTGTGTTAAATCTGTATATTGCTTTCGGTAATATAGCCATTTTTAACTATGTTGACTCTTCTAATCCATGAATATGAAATCTCTTTCCATTTATTTGTGTCCTCTTCAATTTCTTTAAATAGTGTCTTATAGTTTTGGGTATATAAGTCTCACATTCTTTGTTAAATTTATTGCTAGATATGTTATGCTTTTTGTTGCGATCACAAAAGATATTGTTTGTCTCATTTCTTTGTCTGAAGTTTAGTTGTTGGTATATAGAAATGCAATTGATTTTTGTACATTGATTTTATATCCTGCAACTTTACTGTATTTATTATTTATAATACTTTTTTCTGGTGGAGTCTTTAGAATTTTCTATGTAAAGGATCATTTCATCTGCAAAAAGTGATGGTTTAACTTTTTCTCTCCCAATTTGAATGCCTTTTATTCCTTTCTCTTGTCTGATTTCTCTGGCTAGAACTTCCAGTACTATATTTAATAGCAGTGGTGACAGGGGGCATCCCTGTCTTGTTCTTGATTTTAGAACAGTTTTTCCCCAGTTAGTATGATATTAGCTGAGGGTCTGTCATATATGGCCTTTACTATGTTGAGGTACTTTCCTTCAATACACATTTTATTCAGTGTTTTGATAAATGGGTATTGTATCTTGTCAAATGCTTTTTCTACATCAATTGATATAAACATATGGTTTTTATCTTTTAGTTTGTTTATGTGGTGTATCACATTGATTGATTTGCATATGTTGAACAATCCTGGTGCTCCTGGGATGAATCCCACTTGATCATGGTGTATAATCTTTTCAATGCATTGTTGTATTCTATTTGCTTGTATTTTATTTAGGATTTTTGCATCTGTATTCATCAGAGATATTTGTCTATAGTTTTCTTTTTTAGTGTTATCCTTACCAGGCTTTGGTATTAGGGTTATGTTGGCCTCATGGAAGGTGTTGGAAAATATTGCCTTTCTTCAATTTTTTTGGGAGAGTTTTAGAAGAATAGGCATTAGTTCCTCTTTGAATGCTTCATAAAACTTGGTGAGACTGTCTGGTCCTGTGCTTTTGCCTTTGGGAAGGGTTTGGATGATTGTTTCAATTTCCTTACTGTTGATTGGTCTATTTAGATTGTCTAGTTCTTCATGGTTCAGTTTAGGAACCATGGTGGACTATATATTTCTAGAAACTTGTCCATGTCTTCAAGGTTGTTAAGTTTGGTGGTATATAGTTTTTCATAATATTTTCTTATGATCCTTTGTATTTCTGTGGTATCAGTGGTAATTTCTCTTTTTCCATTTTTACTTTTGATTATTTTCTCTTAGCCCCTTAGTGAGCCTAGCCAGGGGTTTGTCAATCTTGTGAGTTTTTCAAAGAATGAGCTTTTCATTGCATTAATTTTCTGTATCTTTTTTTCTGTTCTCATTTAATTCTGCTGTAATTTTTATTATATACTTCATTCTGCTGACTTTGGGCTTTTTTTATTCTTCTTTTTCTAGTTCTTTGAGATGGGATATTGGGTTGTTTACTTGTGCTTTTTCTTGTTTCTTCTTGAGATAGACATGCAATGATACAAATTTCCCTCTTACTACTGCTTTTGCTGCATTTCAATAATTTTGAAAAGTTGCATTTTCATCATCATTTGTTTCTATGTATTTTCATCTCTTCTTTTATTTCTTCTTTGGTCCAGTAATTTTTAAATAACATGTTGTTTAATCTTCATATATATGTAGTTTTTCCTGTTTTTTTTTTAAATTTTTTATTTATTTATTTTTTGTGCAGTTGACCTCCACTTTCAAGGCTTTGTGGTCTGAGAATATACTTTGTATGATTTCAACTTTCTTGAATTTGCTGAGGCTATTTTTGTATCCCAGCATATAGTGTATCCTTTACAATGTTCCATGTGCACTAGAATAGAATGGATAGTCTTGTGTTTAGGTACTGTCCTATAATTGTGTTTCTGTCAGTTTCACCTTTTAGATCTTTAAGAAGTTGCTTTATAAATTTTGATGCTTCCTGGTTGGGGGCATATACATTACTGAGTATAATGTCTACTTTTTGTTGCACTGTCCCTTTTATCATTATGAAATCTCTGTTTTTGTCTCTTACTACCTTTTTTTATCCTGAAGTCTGTTTCAATGAATATAAGTATGGTGAACTCCCACTTTTCTCTGGTTACCATTTGCTTGGAGTATTGTTTCCATCCTTTCACTCAAGTCTGTGTTTGTCCTTGTGGCTGAGGTGTCTCTTGGAGACAGCATATAGATGTTTTTTTTTTTTTTTTAAATCCCGTCACCTCCTCTGTGTCCTTTTAAGGCTGAGTTCAGTCTATTTACATTTAGGGTGATGATTGATATATGAAGATTTTTAATGGCCATTTTCTCTTCTGGTTTTTGGTTGTTCAGAGTCTTGGTTTCTTCTTTGCTTTTTTTCTCACTGTTTGTTTCTCTAACTTGATGATGTTTTATGACTTTTTGCCTTCTGTTTCCTCTTTTTTTTAGTTGTGTGTCTTGCTTCTGGATTTTTTCTTTTTTCTTTTTTTTTCTTGAGTAGTTACCATGAGGTTTATGAAAAGGAAAATTTCATGTATGTAGTGGCTTCTTTTCTTAAACATACTTTTAATTTCTAATCTGTTTTGGGAATTTAAACCTTTATTTCTTCCCTTTTTATGTTTTTGTTGTCCCAACTTTCTGCTATTTATTTAGGCTTTTTGTTTCAGGTTGAGTAGCCTCTTCCAATATTTCCTGGAGTGCCCAATTTGTGTTGGCAAATTCCCTCAGCTTCTATATGTTTGAAAAGGTCTTTATTCCTCCTTCATAGCTAAAGAATAACTTCATTCTATCTTCAATCTCACTAATTCTTTCCTCCATCTGGTTAGCCCTGCTTCCTATGCTAGTTAGCTCATCTTTTATTTTTCTTATTTCATTGTTTGTCTCTTGAATTTCTATTTGATTCTTTTTTATAGTTTCAATTTCTTTGTTAAAGTGTTCTTTTTGTTCAGAGATTTCCTTTCTGAGATAATTTATCTGGGTCTGAGTACTCAGTCAGCATTCCCTGAGCTCTCTGAGTATTTTTAGGACTGCAGTCTTGAATTCTGTGTCACTTAGATCATATATTTACAAGACCATAAGCTCCTTTTCTGGAGATTTCCCATTTTCTCTCTGAGACTTTGTTCCCAAGGGAGTTTATTGAAGTTGATTTGTTTCTTTTCCTGGGCATAAGAGCTTTCTTCCCCTGGCAGATGTGGAGAAGTCTTTCCTTCACTTCCCAGTTGGTGTTGCTGTAGCAGCTGACAGTATTTTCTCTTGGTTGTTAAATTTTCTCACTCTTGGAGCCTTTCTGTAGGGTGAGATTCTCCTCTTTGACTCTTGCTTTGGTTTTGATGCACTTCTTTGGGGAAATGTGGTGCGCAATGACATTCTCCGCTTGAGATCTGTGCAGACAGAGGCTGCTGTGCTTTTGTTTTACAGTTTTTATGAGCCCCCCTGCTTCAGTGGCAGAGATTTTGGGGGAAGGCTCAGAGCTTGTTGTAGCACAGTGTAATGTGGTTTGGGGGAGAGCTAGGGGAAGCAGCTAGGCTCCGTGATCACAGTTTCTGCCTAGCAGCGGGGGCAGTGTGGTTCTTTATTGCTGTTTGTTGCAAGGTTACTCATTACACTGGGTGCTGGCTCAGATGTGCAATCAGCCTGTACTTCTGTCTGCTCAGTGCTGGGGAGGGCGCCCTCTGCAGCATAAGCCTGCTCCTCCATCGGGGAGTGCCCAGCTGTGCCTGGCGTGCACTAAAATAAAAGCCTGGCCCTCCATCAGGGGTGCATGGAAGCTCAGGTGGATGTATTACACCAAGCAGGCTTGGCCCTCCATCAGGAGTGCACTGCAGCTGGTGGGAAGGGAACCACAGTGAAAGTTCAGCCCTCCATCAGGAGCACACCAGAGCCGGAGGAGGCACTCAGCTTTATCTTGTCCCCTAGTGGGACTTCCACTGTCTGCTTCTTTGCTCTCCCGAGATCATGCTGCACTTCACTCTTTCTCTTGGCCCACACCTCGATCCTTTTATCTGCCATCCCCAGGCTTTTGCAGTCCCATCTTCACATTCTCTCTTTCTCCTGTTTGTCTCCCTTTCTCTGACCTTTACATGTTTTCTTGTGGTGAGTGGATCTCTCAGCTGAGGCTGTCGCTTGGGGATTCCCTTGTTGGATTTTGGCTGTTCAGTTTGTAACTTCCAGGAGAGGTTTCAGGAACATCTTCTTATGCCACGATCTTGATCCGTTCTGAGTTTCAATAGCTTTTGTGTGGAATCTTTAGGTTTCTCTATGTAGTATGATTTCATCTGCATTAATGACAGTTTTACTTCCTATTCAGATGTCTTTTCTTTCTTTTTTTTTTTTTTGTCTGATTGGTGTGGCTACGTCTTCCAGTACTAAGTTGAATAGAAGTGAAAATGGGCATCCTTGTGTTGTTCCTGACCTTAAGGAGAATGTTTTAGCTTTTCCTCATTGAGTATCATATTAGCTGTGTGTTTGTCATATATGACTTTTATTATATTGAGATGTGTTCCTTCTATTTCCACTGAGAGGTTTTATTATAAATCGATGCTGGATTCTGTCAAACGTATTTTTTTCTGCATCTATTGATATGACCATCTGATTTATATCTTTCATTTTGTTAATTGACTTGTGGATATTGAACCAACTTGCATACCAGGAATGAATTCCACTTAATCATGGTGTATGATCTTTTTAATGTATTGCAGAATTCAGATTGCTGTTACCTAGTTTTCTTTTTTTGTAATGTCTTTTTCTGGTTTTGGAATCAAGGTAATGGTGGCCTCATCAAATGAGCTGCAAACCCTTCACTCTTGGAGTTTTTGGAATAGTGTGAGGATAACAGGTTTTAGGTTAATTTTGAATGTTTGGTAAAATTCACCTGTGAAGCCATCTGGTCCAGGACTTTTGTTTTTAGAAGCTAGTTTACTGATTCAATTTTATTGGTTGGTTCAGGTTTTCTGTTTCTTCTTGATTCATCCTTGGAAGAGTGTATGCTTCTAGAATTTATCCATTTCTTCCAGATTGTTCAATTTGTTGGTGTGGAGTTGCTTAGTATTGTCTTATAATTTTTTGTATTTCTGTGGTGTAGGTTGTCATTTCTGATTTTATTTATTTAGGTCCTCTCTCTTCTTTTATTGTTGAGTCTGGGTAAATGTTTGTTGATTTTGTTTATCTTTTCAAAAAACCAGCTCTTGGTTTCATTGATCATTTGTATTGCTTTTTAATTTTATTCCTGTTCTGATATTTATAATTTTATTCTTTGTACTCACTTTGGGCTTTGTTTGCTGTTTTCTATTCCAGTTTCCTTAAGTTAGATAGTTTATTTGAGATGTTTCTTGTTTTTTTAGGTAGGCGTGCATTGCTATAAATTTCCCTCTGAAGACTGTTTTTGCTGTATCCCATAGATTTTGATTTATTGCATGTTCGTTTTTATTTGTCACAAGGTATCTTTTGATTTCTTCTTTGATCTCATTGTTGACCCATTCATTATTTAGTACAATGTTTTTCAGTCTTCGTGTGTTTGCGTGTTTTTCAGTTTTTTTTCCTGTAATTGATTTCCAGTTTCATACCATTATGTTCAGAGAAGACACTTGATATGATTTTAATCTTAAATTTATTGAGACTTATTTTGTGGCCTAACATGTGGTCTATCTTGGAAAATGTTCCATGTGCACTTGAAAAGAATGTGTATTCTACTGCTTTGAGGTGAAATGCTCTAAAAATATTAACTGAATTCATCTGGTCTAGTGTGCCATTTAAAGTCACTGTTTTTTCATTTATTTTCTGTCTGGAAGATCTGTCAATTGTTGTCATTGGGGTATTAAAATCCCATACTGTGATTGTGTAACTGATAATCTTTGCTTTTATATCAGTCAATATTTGCTTTATGTATTTATGTGCTACTACAGTGGATGCATAAATGTTTACTAGGCTGATGTCTCTTGTTAGACTGATCAATTTATTATTATGTAATGTCCTTTTTTGCCTCTTGTTATAGCCTTTGTTTTAAAGTCTATTTTGTCTGATATATTGCTACCCTAGCTTTTTTCTTGTTTCCATTTGTGTGGAATATCTTTTGTCATATTCTTACTTTTAGTTGGTCCGTGTCTTTCCATCTGAAGTGGGTTTCTTGTAGACAGCACATGCAAAGGTTTTGTTTTCTTATCTACTCAGCTATCCTATGTCTTTTGATTGAAGCATTTAATTCATTTACAGTTAAAGTGATTATTAATAGGTACATAGTTATTGCCATGTTATTATTCACATTTTTGACCTTTGTTTCTCCTCTCTTCTGCTTAAATAAGCCCTTTTAACATTTCTGTAATGCTGGCTTGGTGGTAATGAATTCCTTAGTTTTTTCTTCTCTGGAAAGCTCTTAATCTCTCCTTCAATTTTATTTTATTTTATTGTTTTTATTTTTTAAATTCATTTTTATTGTTAGACTTATTGTTAGCAAGGATTACATAGATTTCAGGCATACAATACTACAGTGCATTGTGCACTTGTTGTATAAGTTCACCACCTAATGTGACTTCTCTTTCCATCACCTTATATTTAGCTTTCTCGCTTCCTCTCCCACTCCCTCCCCTTTCTCCCCTCCCTGACCCACTCATCCCCAAATAAACATTAAACTATTGATTGTGTCCATGGGTTATTTGTTTGTTTGTTCATTTCTTTTCTCTTTGTTGCTTTGAGTTTTATATTCTGCATATGAGTGAAGTCATACAGTTCTTTGTTTTTTCTGTCTGGCTTATTTCACTTAGCATGATGATCTCCAGGTCCATCCATTTTGTTGCAAATGGCAATACTTCATCTTTTCTTATAGCTGAGTAATATTCCATTGTGTATATGTACCACTGCTTCTTTATCCAGTCATCTGTCGCAGGGCACTTTGGTTGTTTCCATGTTTTGGCCACTGTGAACAGTGCTGCGATGTACATTGGGGTACATAAATCTTTGCAGACAAAGGTTTTCAAGTTTTCTGGGTAGATCCCCAGAAGGGGGATTGCTGGGTCAAATGGTAACTACATTCTCAATTTTCTGAGGAACCTCCACGCTGTCTTTCACAGTGGTTGTACCAATTTGCAGAGTTCCTTTTTCTCCACATCCTCTCTAGCACTTGTTATTTCTTATCTTGTTGAAAATAGCCATTCTACAGGTGTGAGGTGATATCTCATTGTGGTTTTGATTTGCATTTCCCTGATAGCCAATGAGGATGAGCATTTTTTCATATGTCTGCTGGTCATTTGTATTTCTTCATGGGAGAAGTGTCTGTTTAGTTCTTCTGCCCACTTTTCAATTGGGTTGTTTGTTTTTTTGTTGTTAAGTCTTATTAGTTCTTTAAATATTTTAGATATTAGACCCTTATCTGATGCATTATTTGTGAATATTTTCTCCCATTCAGTTGGCTGTCTCTTTGCTTTGTTGATGGTTTATTTCACTGTACAGAAGCTTTTTAGTTTGATATAGTCCCATTCATTTATTTTTGCTTTTACTTCCCTTGCCTTTGAGGTGAGGTTCATGAAGTCTTCCTTGAGTCCTAGGTCTATAAGTTTTCTTCTATACAGTTCATTGTTGCAGGTCTGATATGAAGGTCTTTAATTCATTTTGAGTTAATTTTTGTATATGGAGACAGTTCACAGCTCAGGTTCATTCTTTTGCATATGTTTTTCCAGTTTTCCCAGCACCACCTACTAAAGAGACTGTTTTTTCCCCATTGTATGTTTTTTGCTCTTTTATTGAAAATTATTTGTCCATAAATTTGTGGATTTACTTCTGGGTTTTCAGTTCTGTTCCATTGGCCTATATTTCTGTTTTTCTGCCAGTACCAAGCTGTAATATAAATTGAAGTCAGGGAGTGTCCTTCAATTTTAAATGATGGACTTGCTGGGTATAGTAATATTGGTTGTACATCCTTGCTTTTCATTACATTGAATATTTCATGCAAATTTATTCTGGCTTGCAAAACTTTTGTTGAGAAATCATCTGATAATTTTATGGAAGCTGCCTTGTAAATCACTACTTGCATTTCTCTTGCTGCTTTTAGGCTTCTCTCTTTGTCTTTAACTTTTGCCATTTTAATCATGATATATCTTGGTGTGGGCCTGTTTAGGTTCATCTTTTTTGGGACTCTCTGCACTTCCTGGACTGTATATCTATTTTTTCACCAGGTTAAAAATTTTTTCAGTCATTATTTCTTCAGATAGTTTCTCAGTTTCTTGCTTCATCTCTTCTTCTGATACTTTTTGATGTGAATGTTGTTACCCTTGAAGTTTTTGTCCCACACAGCTGTTAATCTATCTTCACTTTTTAAATATCTTTCTTTTTGTTGTTCTGATTGGGTATTTTTGGCTACCTTGTCTTCTAAATTGCTGATTTGGTACTCTGCTTCATTTAATCTGCTGTTGATTCTGTGTAGTGTATTCTTCATTTTAGGTATTGTATACTTTATTTCTGATTGATTCTATTTTTATGGTTTCTATTTCTTTCTTTATGTTTGCTATCTCTTTGTTGAATTCCTCATTAAGTTTCTTACACATTTTTTTAAATTTTTTTATTACACATTCTTATAACCAGTATTTAAAACTTTGTCTCCGGTAGCTTGGTTGCCGCCATTTCATTTAGTTCTACTTCTGAAGGTTTTTCCTGTTCTTTTATTTGAGGCACACTTCTTTGTTTTCTCATTCTGGCTGCTTCTCTTTTTTGGCTTTTATGTATGAAATAGATCTCCTATGTCCGTCAGTCTTTGCTGGGTGGCTTTAAATAGTATGTGTTCTGTTTGGTCCAGTGGTGCAGTCTCCTTGATCTCAACTGCATGATTTCCAGGAATATCCCTTGAGTGTGTTGTGTGTGTTCTCCTGTTGTAGTTGAGCCTTGTAGTTGAGCTTTTGGCATGTAAGTGGGTAGGATTGACTCCAAGGCTGACTGAGTGTATTGGCTACATCCACAGTGTATGAGTTGCTGGGTTGGGGATGACCCCTCAGAGTGGGATTCACCATTGCAGGCTCTTGTTACTGTCGAGACCATCTTTTGGGTGTGCCACTCTTGGGGCTAACCAGGTAGTGTTCTGGAGTGGTCTGAAGCTGGCCTCTGGGTGTGCTATTTCTGGTGTCTCTTGGGAGGGGCTCCCATGCAGGCCAATTTCAGTCTTGTGTGTGACCAGCCCTTAGCTACCTGATAGGAGCCACAAAACTATATGTGATTGACTGTTGCCTGTGCTCAACCTGGAAGTGTGTAGGGGTGGCTTTGCTATGAACCGAGGCCAGCTTCAACCAGCAGTGGGTCTGAGGCAGCTTAGCTTAAGGCCCAGAAACCCCTAGGTCTATTGCCACCACTGGGTAAGATCCAGTTGTTGAAAGAGCCTTCTTAGGTATACTGGGTTGGGTTGGTTGACCTAGTGTTTGGAGTCCCCTTGGCAATGCAGCCCTAACTGGTTGGAGCAAAGTCCCAGAGTCATGAGGCATGCCTGGTGGTTTTTACAAAGTTAATGCAGATTTAGTTCTTAAACTAGTGTCTGGCCTATGACCATCTCCCATAGTACCCCCAAAACACTGCAGCCAGACACTGTTCACCTGGGGCAATGCTTAGCCTGTGACTACTTTGTGAAACAGCCCCAGAACACCATAATCTGCCATTGCTTGCCTTGATCTTGCAAATCTCCAACAACTGCCCAAGAGAGGCTCCAATACAGGTTCTGAGTAACTGTCCACCACCAAAAGCTCCCCAGACAGTCACAGGCCATCTGCTACTGTTAGTTTCCCTAGATTATGGGGTGGGGCTGGCCACCCAGGTGCCAGGAGTGTCTTTGGCAATGCAGCTCTAGGTAGGCAGGGCAAGATTCCAGGGAGCTAAAAGGTGTGGGAAGTGGTTTCTACAAAAGTCAATGTAGTCTTGGTTCCTGCACTGGTGCTGGAACCAAGCCACCCTCAAAACACCCCAAGAACACCTCGGCCAGCCACTGTACACCTCAGGCCCTCAGGTTCCTGAGAGTTGCCCAAAAGATGCTATGGTCCAGGTCTTGGGTCACCTCCCGTCAGCAAATGTTTCTCTGGCCACCACAGCCAATCTACCACTGCAAAAATGCTTCTGGGGCAGGGCCCGCAGCCCAGCAGTCAAGAGTGTCTTAGGCGATGTAGCAACAGCTTCATAGGGGGGCAGGAACTCAGAGTGTCACCAAGATGGTCACATGCTCAGATTCCAGAAGACCAATGTGGTCCCAGACTTGGCCTTTTGGAAGAGAGCTCAGCACTGAAAAGATGAAGCTCTAATGTAGACAATATGTGTGTTAAGTTCCACACTGGGATAATGATGGCTCCTGTCCCTCCAGCCCTCACGCTGAAGTCACACAATTCAGTTTTGCCCTGCATGTCCCTGGGCCTCTTGAGCTCCCACCCCTCCAAAAGAGATCATGTGAGTGTTTACAAGTGAGCAAGTGTGTGTAAATGCTCTAACAGAGGGCCTCTGGGTTTCCAGCCACCAGCAGACAGTCCTCACTGATTTTCACTGCCAGATGTTCTGGTGATTTCTTTTCCTGAATACAATCCCTGGCCTGGGCATCCTAGTGTGGGGCTGAGACCCCTCCCTCTTCAGGGAGGAGTTCTGCCACAGAGTTGTCTCTCCCAGTGTTCAACCACTATCTGTGGGTTTAGGGTCAGCCTGTTTTGCATCTCTGGTGCTCCTACCAGACTTGATGTGGCTCTTTTTTTATATCCTTAGTTATAGGGTTCTGCTCAGCTGGTGTTCAGATGATGCTTGAGGTTGATTGTTCTATAGTTTACTTGTAATTTTAGTTATATATTTCAAGTGCCTAAATAGAACCTGGCTCACTGTAGGTACTCAAATAGTATTTGTTGAATGACTATATCAAAAAAGAATAGAAGAAAATTTTTTATTCTGACCAGAACTGGATACATGCCTTCAATTTGGGGATTTGTCTTTTCTTTTCCTTTCTTTTCTCTTTCATTTATTTTTATTTTTCAATTACATTTGACACACAATATTATATTGGTTTCAAGTGTACAGCAGAGTTATGAGATACTTCTATAACTTACAAAATCCTTATTCTGATACATCTGGTTCCCATCTGACACCATATTACAATGTTATTGACTGTATGCCCTGTACTGCACTTTACATCCCATAACTATTTTGTGACTATGAATTCGTATATCTTGATTTCTTCCCCTTTTCACCCTCCATTTCCACCCCTCCCATCACTCCAAAACTCCAGTACCCATCTGACGTCTCCCATAGTTATTGCAACATTATTGATTATATTCCTATGTTATACCCTATATCCCCATATCTACTACTAACTGAACTTTTCAATCCCTTCCCCTTATTTCATCCCCTTCCCAACCCTCCTGCCACCTGGCAACAAGCCAAATGTTTTCTTTATGAATCTGTTTCTGTTCTGCCTTATTTTCTTCTTTGAATTTCACCTATAAGTAAAGTAAACTTGTATCTGTCTTCCTCTGGTTGACATTCCACTCAGTGCAATACCCTCCATGTCTTTTGATTGGAGCTTTTAATCCATTTAAATGGAAGGTAATTGCTGATATAGTAGCTAGTCCCATCCATGTTATTGTTCATAATTTTGCTTTTTAAATTTTTTCATCTTAAATTAGTCCCGCTAACATTCCTTGTAATACTGGTTTGGTGATGATGAAGTCCTTTTCTTGTCTGGGAAGCTTTTTATCAGTTCTTCAGTTTTGCATGATAGCCTTACAGGGTAGAATAATCTTGGTTATAGGTCCTTGCTTTTCATCATGTTGAATATTTTCTGCCAATCCCTTTTGGCCTGCAAAGCTTCTGTTGAGAAATCAGCTGATAGTCTTATGGGAGCTCCCGTAAAGGTTACTTGTTGCTTTTCTCTTGCTGCTTTTAGTATTCTCTGTCTTTAACCTTTGCCATTTTAATTATAACGTGTCTTGGTGTGGGTGTATTTGGGTTTATCTTGTTTGGGACTCTGCTTTCTGGGCTTGTCTGCATGTTTCCTTCACCAGGTTAGGAAAGTTTTCAGTCACTATTTCTTCAAATAGGTTCCTAAATTCTTGCTTTCTCTCTTGCCCTTTCGGTACTTCTATGATGTGAATGTTGTGCTTGATGTTGTCCCAGAGGCCCCTTAACCTATCCTGATGTTTTTGGATTCTTCTTCCCTTTTTTTTGCTGTTATGACTGGATGTTTTTTGCTACTCTTGTATTCCAAATTGAAAATTTGATCCTCTGCTCCATCTAGTCTGCTGGTGATTCCTTCCATTGCATTCTGAATTTCAGTTATTGTATTCTTCATTTTTGACTGGTTCTTTTTTATAGTTTCTATGTCTCTTTATGCTTACTATCTCTCTATTGAAGTTTTCACTAAGTTCCTTGAGCATCCTTTAAATAATCATTTTGAGCTCTGTATCTGATAGGTTACTTGCCTCCATCTTGTTTAGTTTTTCTGGAGTTTACTGCTGTTCTTCTATTTGACACACATGTCTTTGTTCCCTTATTTTGGATGCTGTCTGTATTTGTTTCTTTGTATTAGGTAGATCTGCTGTGTTTCCCAGTATTGCTCAATAGCCTTGTGTAGTAGGTGCCCTGTGAGGCCTTGGCACACTTTCTCTGGTCACTTGTGCTGGGTGCTCTTGTAGATTCTGGTTTGGTGTCAATGCTGTCCCTGGAGCTACTCAGCAAAAGTCCTAGAGCACAAGTCTTGGATCCTCTGTGACTTGCCTTTTCTAATCTCTGTAAAAACCTTTGCCACCTGCCTGGGGTCGGTGAACTTAAATAGTTTTCCAAGAAAGATTGTAATGTGGGCAGGGCTGGCTGTATACCAGAGAAAGTGCCTCTGGCATTGGCAGAGTTGGATGGGGTGTGGTCCCACTGAATCAGCAGGTTTGAACAGCAAAAGCTTACCAGACCAATCAAGTTCTGATTTTCCCATGTAGGGGCGGGTGCAACACAGGGAAGATGGTGCCCAACAGCCAGTTGCATGGGAGGAGGACCTACCCAGGAAAAATGGTGACTGTCCTCCAGCCCTTACCCCAAAGCTGCATACCTCAGTCTGCTTCCTGTATGCCTCCCATGCCCCCTGAGTCACCATCTCTTGCCAGAGTCCAGGGTGAAGGACCCTGAGTGGCTGAATCTATGCAGGCAATTTAAGAGGATGTCTGGGTTTTTCACAGCCTTCAGTCTCAACTGGACAGTCAGAGTCCTCACTGATTTTCACAGTCAGATGTTGTGGGGTCCCTCTTCCCAGCACTAGTACTCTGGGCTGGGGAGCTTGATAAGGGGCTGGGATCCCTTGCTCCTCTGGGGGGAACCTCCATGACTGAAATATCCCTCCTGATTCTCTACCACCATTGGAGCTTTGGCTCCTTACATGTCTGTGTCTCTCCTACCAGTCTCGACATGGCCTCTTCTTCTTTGTATCCTTAGTTAAAAGCTTCTGTCCAGCTAGATTTCAGATGATTCTCCAGGTTGGTTGTTCAAAATTTAGTTGTAATCTTAATGTGCTCACAAAACAAAGCAGGCACAGTGTTTTCCTACTCTGTCGTCTTGGATCCTCTGTGACTTGTCTTTTCTAATCTCTGTAAAAACCTCAACTATTACCTAGTAAAATATAATCTCTGCTTCATCTCTTCCATTTTCTCCTTCTGGAACTTCTTTTAGAATATGATGGCCCAATCATTCTATACTCACTGTCTCCCACTTATACATAACAACTATTTAGCTCTCTGTTTTATTCTAAGACAATTTTCTCAGCTCTATCATGAAATCTCTTTTTAGGTGCATCTAGTTTACTATTGAAACTGTTCATTAAATACTTACTTCAATGATGGTATGTTTTTTATTCCTAGAATTTCTATTTCTTTCTTTTTCCTTCTTGTACTTATTCTACATTTTCCCCTGTACTTATTTTATGGTTTTCAATCTTTCCTTCATCTCTTTGAATATTGAAAATATTCCTACATTAAGATTTGTTTCAAACTTTTCTATTATCTCTAGTTCTTGGAGTGGGAAGCTTTCCATTGGTTGAATCAGCTGGATTTCTTGATATGGTCCTTTACTTTAAGCAGCCTATAATTTTGAATCATGAACTCACCTTCAAGAGTGGTTGTTTGGCATTGGCCTCTGCTGGGGTCTCAGGGGTTAGCAACCTAAAGTTTCCAAAAATGTATCACTAAGTGGCCTATCTTTGGAAGGTAAGATGAGAGGTGGTATCGTGCTCTAAGTTTACTTTCCCAGTGCGAAGCTTGTTTTGTAACCATGGGCAAATTACTCTTTGCTTAATTTTATTTTCTATAAAATAGAGATAATAATTCCTATTTCCTAAAGATGTGAGAAATTAGTGAGATTATCAAATTAATAATCTTAGTACAATGTTTAGTATGTATTAAGTGCCTAATAAATGCTAAAGAACAAAAGAACACGTAGCCATTATATCAGTTGTCAATAACTTCTTACTTTGTGATATAAGGGAAGAAACTTAATGCTCATGAAAATAGTTTATGAATATGTATGTGAAATGGATAGACAGCTGTTATATTTGGACAATGGTCAGATCTATCTGCTTTTTTGTGACATATATTAACTGAAGATGGGACAAAAAAGACCATGCCAAAACAAAACAGACAAACCCAGAAGAACATGTTCACTTGGCTTTCGGCCATGGCAGAGGAGCAATGATGAGAGTTGGAAGGAAGTTTCAGACATTTTCCTTCTTTAAAAATAAAGCCTAATTAGAGAGTTGGATCATTTGCCAACTATTTTGGAACATTAAAATACAGCAGTAGAGAGAGTTCTGCTGAGAGGAAAATGACCCAGATAAATTTATTTGCTTTTATTGAAATAGGAAACTCCTTGGCTGTGTTGTCCTTAGCTATCAGTCCCTTCTTTAGGTTAGAAATAGAGGAGCAGCACCCTGAATCTATAGCCAATGCTCACTAAATACTGTTGGTTTATTATTGGGAAGGGAGAGACACAGGTAAATTCTTGGGCAAGCAATCCTCATGTAACCTTATTTCTATTGCATGTAACTTTTGACTACAAAACTTTCTTTAATTAATTGAACCAAAGGACCAAAGTTAATGGATCAAAGTTATAGTCTATTATTATTTATCTTAGGATATATGTTACTAGTTATTCATAAACATTTCACAAATGATTTATAATTCTAATTTTCATAAAATATTAACAAAGGCTAAAATTAAAAATACTTAGAGAAATATTTTTAGATTTTAATTACCTGATCTTCATAATCAGATCCTTTATCAATCATCTCTCCAGTGTCCAACATCATTGACGGATCAAGGTCACTTGCACCTAAGATTAGGAAAGGAAAGATTACTTGATGGAGGCTGTCTGTGTATGTTTCTAAAGCAAACAGTCTCTCACTAGGTTTCCATATTGTCTTTATGATTACAGTAAATTTGTAAACATTTCTAGACTTCCCAACTTCCAGGCACTGTTTGGCCTGCAGATAGAAAATGCAGATACTATGGGCATTGTCTCCACTGTTAACAAGAAGACAATATGGTGCAAATTAATTTGTCAACAGCAAGTCTCGGAAACCAAAAAGAAAGGGATACTAATTTTGACTAGTAGTGCAGGTGGGGTTTGTCACAAGAGGCTAATTTCTGAGCCTGAACTGTGAAGGTTAAAAAGGGTTGTCCATGAAGAGAAGCAGTTTAGGGGTGTCCAGTAGAAACTGAGGTAGAACAAATGCCACAAGCTAAGCATAGAGTGGGAGAAGAGTAGGGGTTTTGAGAAATAAGTAATGATGAGTTTGCTCAGTTCATGAAAATGTGACAAGTGTTTTCTCCAGCCTTTGGGCCACCTTAGTCCCTGAAGGTGAGGAAACTCAGGTTAACTTAATGTATTAATAGTTTGCCTCCCCTGGATACTTGCAAGTTATATTAAATTGCTTACCCAGTAAGCCCCAAAGCTCAAATTTGAAGTGGGAATTTTCACAATGAAGCTCCTGGAGCACAATTGAATCATCATCCTCATCTAATGACTCTTTCCTGCTGGGAGATATCTGTCACCTAACTAGCTAGAAAGACAAAATTCAGTGCTGCCCACAAAACACTATGCACCCTGTGAAGAAACAACTCCATGTTTCATAGTAAATTTGGCTTTTACAAATAATTTTTGGTCAGAATATACAATGAGTAATATTTAATGAAGATGGACTTTAAAAAAAAGTCAAGCATCTCACACACTTCTCAGACATGGACCTCTCGCAGAGATTCTGGCTTCATATGTTCTTTCAAAGAGAAGCAAACTGTGTCCTCACAGACTTTTCTCAATTATTTTTTTCTCTTATGCTCATCACTACCCATGCTGTTTACCCAATTAATTAAGTACTAGCCCATTATCAAGTTGATTAAGTACTAAGCAGTATCTTTAAAAAAATTTTTAAGGGATGTTAGAAAGTTTTTCAAAATGGAGATATTTGACCCATTGAACCATTTTGTAAAAGTAACTAACCTCAGTATTGCCACGTATATAGCACATTTCTAGGTGATGTCACTCATGCTGTCAGAGCAGCCCCTGACAATTCCATTGTTAAAAAGGTGCTTGCTAGAATGGAGTTAGGAAGCCTATGTTATTAAAAGAGTATGAGAGGGGTGATTATGGAACTTTTAATTTTACATATAATTTTTTAAAGCTGTGGGATTATATATATAATTTTTCTATTTTGTGGTTTTCATATTTTTCAAAAAAATTTTATAAGGTATATCTTAGGGCCTAAATATTGATTGTCTCAAAGTCCAGTTTGTAAACCAGTTTGCACTTTTGTGTTATAAGGCATGAAGATGTCAGAAGTAAAATGTATATTTTTCCAATATAAGATCATAGGCATTTTAGGACCAATATTTCACACAATCCCATACCCTCATTTTAGAAAAAAGAAAAATGAACTGCAGAGAAGTTGAAAAACTTGGCCATGTTCATGCAGAAAGTGACTGAGATAAAGACAGAAGTCATAACTCTCATTTCTCCTAACACATCCAGCTAACTCCAAATTCTAAGCAGGAGTAACCCCAAATAGTTTTATAAACATGACTTTTCATTCTAGTACTCCATGGGAGAGGACCTGGAAGAGTATGCCATCTCACCTACGTTCTGAGAAAATGAGGAACAGTGACTGGTAATGATGAGGTGTGTCACTGGGTGACTGTGGAAATGAAAGAATCAGAAGTAGAATCAGAGTGTCACTCCAGCCTGTGACAATCAAGGGGCTGCTATTGACAGCATCATTCAAGGTGATGCTCATTTTATTTAGCTTTCATTACTTCCACAGTATGGATATTACCTACCACTGACTAGGGGAAGTGGTGGTAGGTACTCAAATGATACCCTCACCTCACATGTGTTTAGAATGATTTACATGGAGTGAGCAATGCGAACTGAACACAGAGGCTTATTGAACATATAGTGGCTTTAGTTTCTGGGTCCTTACTTTATTTAATTATTATAGAAACTGTTCTTTTGATTGTTTTAAAAAAGTGGAGGGCTCTTAAACAATCCAGTTAACAGATATCATACATTAATATTTGAAACTGCAATAAGATTGTTAGAAAACTATTTTCAGCAATGTAGAATGAAGAGACCTTTGTTAAAAAACCCCAAAACCAAAACAATTAGTGCTTACAAGGAAGAAAATACTGGCTTTCCTAATAAAATGCTTTTAACAGAAAATGTATTGTATCATTAAGGGATAGAATTTCTTGACAGGTTGTTGCTCTTGGCAACAGTACTAATATATTAGAAGGCAATAGATAAAGGATGTCATTTTCAGCTTAGATAATGACTGAATAGCTTTTATTTTCTTTTGTATTTGTTGCTTGGTTTCCTGAAAATGAGACCTTTAATAATAGCGTAAGGTTTAACATACAATATAGGGAGGTAAATATAGCCCTAGTATATATTTTGCCTCTTTCATTGGACAAATGAATACATAAGACAACTCGATGGTCTTGTTACTCAAAAAAGACTGCAAAATTAGGACATTTTGAAAAAGTGATGGTGTGGCTTTCATTTCCCCCAATTTTGAATTTGATCTCTTTTCAGATGTAAAATTATCTTTTCTGTAGATAACAGAGAAAAGTATGAGCTGAAATAGAACCCCACAGGGAGTATTCAATGTCACCAGTTTTAGATGTAGGATGGTGTTTAGAAATACTGTTTTCAGGTTGTCTTTTTAAATTTAAGTGGGAAGGTGATACAAATTGGCTTTAGAGGTACCAGAAGGCTAACCATACTGCTTTCTGGGATAATGTTACAGACATTTTTCCTCCTAGTGGATGTTCAATCTGAATGCAGTTTTAGGAAGGTCCTCCTCCCACTTTGAGTACCAAATAAAGGGACAGTCCTGCAAGGCAGGGCTTCTTGGTAGTGAAGGGTGGCTGTAGATAGAACTCTTCTAACACTTCATCTGCCTGCTCTGATAAAAGTGGTTTCTCCCTTGTCCTGTCTCTTTCACTAAATTGTAAGCAGCTTTAGGTAGGATTGTATTTCTTCTCTGAATCTAAGAACAAAACTTAGAAATTCTATGCATTAGATACATATATGCTGAATGACTGAAAAATGAATAAAAGAACATCTACATTTTACTTTTGCAGGTCTTGATCTTCTTCATTCACTCTATAAGCCATAATCCCCTCAACATGCCTTAGGCATTACCCACAAGACTCCAGATCTAATTTTAATGAGCATGGAAAGTTAGTAACAATTTGCATTAGAATTCCTTTAAAGAGCATGCATACACACACACACACACACACACACACACATACACATACACATATATACATAAATGTAATAATATTATTAAAATATCCTGACAGTACTTGGGACTAGAAAGTGAGCTCCTGGGGGATCTCTTATTGGTGGACTGTTCTGGGTGAGAAAAGAAAGGGGGATTTTCCAGTTATTCCACAACAGGGGTGGGGGAAGGAAGGAAGAGCGAGGGTAAGTAGAACAAGACCTAGGGAAATGAGGTGTTGTGTTGCAAAAGATGTGGTCTCTTCTTGTGATCTCTCAAATCCTCAGCAATATTACTAACATATATGTAGTTTATTTCAATGTGACAGCAATATGCTTTACACATAAACTATTTACTCTTCACAACAATCTTCTGAAGTAGTGCTATTATAATCTTCTCTTTATAGATGAGAAAACTGAGGCCCACAGAGATGTGAGTGATGTAGCCAGAGGGCTCTACTAAAAGTATTAGTGGAAGGGTTCAGGGCGGGGGTGACACTACAGATGGGGCTGGAAGGGTGCAGAGGTTTGAAAGAATGGCATTCTATGGCATGGTGGCAACAAAAGCACACTTTGTTCTAGAGACAAAGAAAATTTGGTGTGACAATGAGTTAATGTACTTAGATGATTGGCCCAGCTAAGGTGGCCAGCTGGAAAAGAAAGGCCTTATATGCCATCTCCTGTGAGATTCACAATGGAGATCTCTCTCATTTCATGAAGTCTTGCATTCTATTTAATAGGGAAAATATATTTTTTAACCAACAACCATATAGCTAATTACCTAAAAAAATTGTGATAAATTCCTTGAAGGAAAAGAGTGAGGTCCTTCTCAAGGGCCTAATTTATTCTGGGATGAGGTCTGAAAAAGCTTTCTGAAAAAAATCACATTTAATTTGAGATACAAAGTAAGATCTGGCCAGGTGAAGGATGGAGATAGGAATTGGGTGAGTACAGTGATGCAAATGGAGCCAGGTAGTTTCAGGCAACTTGTGCAAATGGCCAGAGGTAGGATGATACTTGAGGCTTTCAAAGACATGGGGGAAGCTGGGATGGGTAAGTGGGTAGAGAGGTGCTGCCGATGCAGGTACAGGACCACAGTAAGAGAGATAAGGATATTTCTGCCATGTTAACTACACGGATGCTCACCCTGCAGGAAAGTCATTGAAAGTTTTATTTGTCAGGGAGGTAGGGTGATCTGATCTTCATTCTATGAGGATCCCCATGGCAGTAAGAGGATTCATGACAGACAGGAGAGGCCAGGTATGATGTAAAAGCTAGCAAGGAACGAACGACACAAACTTCAATGAGTGCAGTGGGGACAGAGAACAAACACTGGACTCCTAAGATGTTTCTGAGGAATGATGATTGGTGTGGGCTGTGAGGGTAGGGACATTTTTGCCTGGCTCTCTTAAAAGAGAGCCACTGCATGATCTCACTTATATGTGGAATCTAGAAGTCAAATATGTAGAAGCAGAGTAAGAATAGTGGTTACTATGGGTATGGAGGTGTGGGAAGTGGGGAGATGTTGGCCGAAGAGTAAAAAGTTGCTGTCAGGTAGGATGACTAAGCCTAGAGATCTAATATATAGTGTGGTGATTATAGTTAATTATACTGTATTGAATACTGGAACTTTGCTAAGAGAATATATTTCAGGTGCCATTGATCATACACAGAAAAATGGTTAACTATGTAAAACAAAGGTATGTTAATTAGTTTGACTGTAGCAATCACACCACTATATTTATATCAAATGATCATGTTGCACATTCTAAATATATACGATTTTTATTAAAAAATTAAAAAGAAATTTCTTTTGGTGGTTCCTTGGCTGGGAATCGAACCCAGGCCATGGCATTGAGAGCGCCAAAACCTAGTCACCACACCACCAAGGAACCCCCTAAAATTTTTAAAAAGAAGAATGGAAAGTCATTCACATGGAGGTGATATGGGAGACATATGGCACCTGAAATTCTGCAAAGAGAGGGTTCAGAGAAAAGAAAAGGGTAAAGGGACAAAACACTGAGGCTGTTAATTCCCAGAGCAGAGGAAATGACCAGACTTATTTAAATGGGTGACTCACTACATTTACAAGCCTGGAGATTTTACCTACAGACACAGGTTTTTTTTTTCTCCTGAAACAGAGAAAGGCTCTAGCAACACTGGCCCATTCCTTAATGTAACGATAGCTGCCTCCTGTAGGGGAGGCTTGATTTATTTCTGGTTTACCACAGTCTCTCCCATGCTCATCTCACTCACCACTATAGACAGAGAGGGCTTATCTGAGGGCTGCAACAGGATCCAGCTTTCAGGGACGTGGGAGTGGAAGGGAGTTAGGAGTTGGGACCATGAGCACAGACCCTTCTGTTCATAAGCTTGGAGATGTAGAGAGGAAAGAGTAGGCCCCTTCAAACCTCTGCTAAGGGACAGGCATTGTGCACTCTGCCAGGGGACTTGGAGAGAATGAGGACACAGCACCTGTCCTCAGGCAGTTTACTGGTCAGCAGAGAAGCCAGCAAGCACAGCTGCATTATTGTGGGATGAGGCCCCCTTGGAAAAATGCCACTCAAAGACTCACAAAATGCCGGCAGTTCTAAAGACAGGGCAACTTAAATCAGCTTTTCCACTCCACTGTATTAGCAAACTGAAATATCTAGCAGTTAGAGATTTGTTGTTAGAGGTCTATATAATATTCTAAATACAATATTAACTTAAAAAGTCCAGGTGTCATAGCATTTTTTCAGAGCAGCAGTAGTCTTTTGACATGATTCTACATGCTCTTCAGTATTCCATTTTTCCCTGTAGTAGACCATGGTTTTATAAATATCACTGGAAAATTAGGCAAGTGAGTTTATGTCAGTTATCTCTGTGTCTTCCCTTTCTTTTTATTCTGCCTTTCTTGGAGGCTGCTCTTAGTGGGATTTAAATATGGTTTAAAATTTTAAGTGTTTAGCCTTTTTCTTTACAGCCCACAACATTTTGGCCTTTGCACACTGAAGAAAAAGGTTTGAGAGTCATCTACATATAACTGATAGTTGAAACCATGAGGGATAATGTGTTGACTCAGGTCAGAGAGTAAGAATGACAGAAGGCTCCAGGGCAGCACGGTAAGAACTACCTACTTAAGTGGGTATGATTGTTCTGCGTTATTGTCCAACATCAACTTCTAGGTGAGAGCAGTAGGAAGAGAAGGGGCAGAACCATAGCAGGGGCTGAGGGTCAGGAGGAAGTGGCTATCAGATCCAAGAGGAGGCTTTTTCCAGGTGGCAAAGGAGATACCTGTGTGGGTTAGGGACCCTTGGAGGAATTGCAACTTCGAATTCTTATACAAAGTATGGGCTAGATTAAATTTCTTTTCAATTATAGTAACACAGGTCTTATGCTACATTGTGACTACCTGCTAATTTATACATGTAATGACTGGAAGAAAGGCGGTAACTATAAGAGCCAGATGTATAGTCCTTTTCTTCTATTTTGTTATGTACCTTTATTTTTAACCAGAAAGTATAAAGCTCTGAGGATGGTGTCATCCTTAAAACTTTAGAGCAGTTTGTTGAGCTCCAACTTTATTATAATACAAAGCCCCAGACATTTGGCAGGCGATCAGGATATACTGTTGCCCAAAGTGATATGGGCCAAGCAAGGCAGCCCTCTCCCCATCTCACTATAAACTCCTTTTCCCTAATTCTTTAGCTCTCAGTTTCACCTTTTTCCTAGTTCCTAGCCTTAATCACCCTCTCAATCAGTTTTCCTTTAACTCTAGCTCAAACAATACGTCCTGCTTTAGACAATTACCCCAAAACTTAAACAATAGGCTTTTATCCTGCATCTTCCAGATATCCTTTGCCCAGCCTTCAGTTAATCACTCAGAGAAAAATTTGTAACTTATGTTCCCAAAATGTCTTGCCTCCAACCTTGGTTAGTCATCCTAAAATTTGTGATATGCGATGATAAAACTTTACTGCGTGTGCTAGACTTTGGCTAATCATCCTGGTGACTGTAAATCTGTGTTTGTTAACTGTATCATCCCCAGGCCATTCCTGGATAGGCAGTCACACCTGGGTGGCTGGTGGAGCCCAAAGTCAGCAGGATGCAGACTCCAAAGGGTTAAAACAAATCTTCTGTCAGTAGCCACCCTGCAGTGATGGCTTTGAGGCCTGCTTTTTGGGCCAATGCTTTTGAACTTTACTAACTGATCTGGTTCTCCTTATCTAGGGGCCATTGGGATGCAAATGTTGCCTGGCAAGGCTTCCAGCTCATCCTGACTGAAGAAATCAACACTGTCTCCCAGGTGGATCTCAAGACCCCTTCCACCTTTTAGATCAAACAGGACGAGAGAGCTCCGTGAATCCCCGACACATAGGGACAACGACCTGCACTCAGCAGGAAGCAGATATGGAAGATGAGGCCTCTGGTCCCTCAGCTTCCCATAGAGATTTAGGGGATCAAGTCTCTCAAGAGAATGTGACCCAATGTTCATTGCAGCGCTGTTCACAGTGGCCAAAACATGGAAACAACCAAAGTGTCCTGCGACAGACGACTGGATAAAGAAGCTGTGGTACATTTACACAATGGAGTATTACTCAGCTGTAAGAAAAGATGAAATATTGCCATTTGCAACAAAATGGATGGACCTGGAGATCATCATGCTAAGTGAAATAAGCCAGACAGAAAAAACAAAGAACTGCATGATTTCACTCATATGCGGAATATAAAACTGAAAGCAAAGAAAAAAAG
>PVJL010006336.1:0-93725 GCA_004026885.1 Lyroderma lyra | reverse complement strand
GTTCCATTGTGTACGTGTCCACCTCTCCTTCATCCATTCTTCCATCGGTGGACACCAGGCTGCCCCCACATCTTGGCCATTGTAAACAATGCTGCAAGAACACATGGATGCACACGTCCCCTCAAAGGAGTGTTTCGGTTGCCTTGGATAAATACCCAGAAGTGGGATTATTGGGTCCTTCTTTGTCTCTTATTATAACCTTTGTTTTAGATTCTATTTTGTTTAGGATCAACGTTGCTACCCAGCTTATTTGTTGTTGTTGTTGTTGGTTTTTATTTTCATAAAATATCTTTTCCATCCCTTTACTTTCAGTCTCTGTGTGTCTTTCAATCTGAATTGAGTCTCTTGTAAGTAGTACATGTAAGGGTTTTGTTTTCTTATCCATTCAGCCACTCCTGTGTCTTTTGATTGGAGCATTTAATCCATTTACATTTTAAGTAATTGTTGATAGATGTGTAACTATTGCCATTTTATTATTCATAATTTTGATTTTTTTTCCATCTTAAAAAACTCCAACATTCCTTGTAATATTGGTTTGGGGATGATGAATTTCTTAAGCTTTATCTTGTCTGTAAAGCACTTTATCTGCCCTTTGATTTTAAATGATAGCCTTGCTGGGTAGAGTAATCTAGGTTGTAGGTCCTTGGTTTTCATCCAATTGAATATTTTCTGCCACTCCCTTGTGGCTTGCAAAGTTTATGTTGCGAAATCAGCTGACAATTTTATGAAAGCTCCCTTTTAAGTTGCTAGTTGCCTTTCTCTTGCTGCTTTTAGAATTCTCTCTTTGTCTTTAAATGTTATCATTTTAATTATAATGTGTCTTGGTGTGGGCCTGTCTGGTTCTATCTTGTTGGGAACTCTCTGTGCTTCTGGACTTGAATGTCTATTTCCTTCCCTAGGTTAGGGAAGTTTTCAGTCATTATTTATTCAAATAAGTTCTCAATTCCTTTCTTTCTCTCTTCTCCTGCTGGTACTCGTATGATGCAAATGTTGTTATGCTTGATATTGTTCCAGAGATCTTTTAAAGTATCCTCATCTTTTTTGGTTATTTTTTTCCACAGTTCTGATTGAATGTTTTCTACTACCTTGTCTTCCAACTTGCTGATTTGATCCTCAGCTGGTGATTCCTTCTAGTGTGTTCTTCATTTCAGTTATTGTATTCTTTACTTCTGACTGGTTCTTTTTTTATGGTTTCTATTTTCTTCTTTATGTTTGCTATCTCTTTGTTGAAGTTCTCAGTAAGTTCTTTGAGCATCCTCCTAACCATTGTTTTGGACTCTTATCTGGTAGGTTACCTCCATTTCATTTATTTCTTTCTCTGGGGTTTTCTCCAATTTTTTCATTTTGGATGTATTTCTTTTCCTCATTTTAGCTGTATCTCTGTTTGTTTCTAATTATTAGGTAGAGCTGCTATATCTCCCAGTCTTGGTTGGATGGCCTTATAAGGTAGGTACCCTGTGGGGCCCTGCACTGTCTCCCTGGTCACCTGCACTCCAGGAGTCCCTTGTGTGGATTGTGTGTGCCCTGGTTATAGTTGTGTTTTGATTGTTATTGGAGTGTCAGTGGGTGGGACTGACCCTCAGGAAGACTGACCCTCAGGTTGACTGACTATGGGGTTTGGCCGCATCCACAACTTACTTGCTGCTCTATGGGGAGCTTACACCCCTGAATGGGGGAACTTACACCCCTGAGTGGGATTCCTCCAGGACTCTGGTGCCTGTTGAGATCACCCTGGCTGTGCCACTTGTGGGGCTAAATGGGTGGTGCTTTGTGCTGTGCTGTGGTCTGAAGCCAACCTCCGAGTATGTTGGTTCTGGGGCCTTTTGGAAAGGGCTCCATTGCCTGCCCAGGTCACCAACTGCCTGTGACTAGCTGGGGACTTTCTGGTAGGGGCTACAAAGTGATCTGCAGTTGTTAACTTCCTGTGCTAAACATGGAGGCACGTGGGAGGGACCACACTGTGACCCAGGAACAGCTATCCCCAGTACCCAGCCTGGGGTAGCTCCTCAAAAAGCCAGGGAACTAGCTGCCACCTGCCACTGCTATGCAGTTGCTGAGCCAGCCTTCAGCTTCATGAAGTTGGGTGATGTGGGGTCTCAGGTCTCAGCGCGAGCTCACCGGACCAATCAGATTCAGACTTGGCCATTGGGGGGCGGGCTCAACACCGCAAAGATTGCGCCCCCTTCCGGCTGCACGGAGGTGGACCCCACAGAAGAAACAGGGCGACTCCTCCAGCCCTGGCACCAAAGCCACACGGTTCAGTGTGACCCCTGCACGCCTCCGCCACCCCCTGGAGCCCCCGGCCCTCCGCGCAGCCCCCGACCTCCGTGGAGCCCCCGGTAGGTGCCTGCGGGCGGTGCATCTGCGCGCGCGTTTCCCTCATCCTTCGCCCCGCCGCGAGGGTCGGAGTCCCCACTGGTTTTCAGTCACGTGTGGGGGCTCCCGGGCCCAGCGCTCCGGGCTGCGGAGCCTGGCGTGGGGCTGGGGTCTCTCACTCCGGGGGGAAACACTGCGGCCGAGGTGGCCCTTCTGACTCAGCCGCCGCGCGGATGTCGGCGCTTCCGGCTGCGCCCCCGCTTCCCGCCTCCACGCGGTTCTTCGGCCTCTCAGTTGTGACGCCGCCGCTCGGCTTCCTAGTGGTGACACTGCTCTTCGACTGAGTGGCGGGTGGTTCCCCAGGTCGCCTCTTGCCCAGTTGGGTTGCACTGTGTCCCAGCAGGAAGGGCACAGGGGGCGTCTGCTCCGCCGTGGTGGGCCTCCTGGGCGCGGATCTGCACGTCGTCCCTGTGGTGCCATTCGTGTTCCTAAAGGAGCTCCCGGTGTGGTTCCATCGCGGGGATCGCTTGCTTACTGAGGGTCTGCCCTGTAGGAGACTCTACTCCAGGTGATGGAGTTAGTCTTCCATGTTTATTCTGCTTCCAAGTGAGGCTAACAGCTCTAAAGTTTAAAATTTTAAAGGATCTCTTTAAGGAATTCTATTATGATTTATAGATAGACTCTCTCCTATAAACTTGCATTAGCAATTCCTTAATTTCCAATTCTTTGTTCCTGTGTTTGGAATTTTATCATTTAAAAATAATTTGTTTGCAATGGAAGTTCACAGTCATATTGAACACTTATGTATCAGTCTCTGAATCAGGGCTTGATTTGGTTATCTGGCTCTTGTTTGCCTATTTATATGGAAAGAGGTATTGATTTTCAAAATATGAACAATGGTAGTGTCTTTCCCAAAGGGTTAAGGTGACTGTTTGTGATTACTTCGTTCAGTCCATCAGCATACGTCAGCCATAGAAGCACACTGAAATCTGGCACATGTATTGAGGATTTGAATTTGGTTCCTTGCTGCTTGGCTACTGAGGCATGAAAAACAGAGTCAGGGACTCAGAACCTTCAGTATCAGAAAAGGTAGCCAGCAGGAATGAACACATCAAAGGACATTTTTTCAGCAGGAATAATAAGAAGCTATTGACTTACCATTAGTGGTCCCATTAGGAGGGGTGCTGTTATAATCCTCTGTCAGTTCAGGGTGTATGTAGGGGTGGGGGTGGGGAATGGATTGGAAATAGGTGTATTACTATCTGACTCCCAATAAGCAGACCCCTTTGGAAGCCATTACCTGCCCATTTGCAACATCGCAGTTGCAGACACATTGACCCGGACCGAACTACACACACAACAGAGAGAAGGGAGGTACACATTAAGGGTATGCTAATTACAGTTGCAGTGTTTCCTCAGGAAATGGGATTGAGAAGACTTCAAAAAATAGTTATTGAACTCCTGTAGTTCATTTAATTAATTCAACAAATATTTCTAAGGTTCTTGTCACTGGACTAGGGGAAAATAATAATAAATAATAAATGTCTTCTGATCTCAAGGAATTTTTAGTTTGGTGTGGGAAAGACAGATGAATGAAATAAAGTATAAATAATGTTGTACAATATTTAAAAATGTCACCATTACCAAGTCAGGTTATGCCAGAATTGGAAGAAAGAAGGTCCAGTAGTTGAAAATATCTTAGTTTATTCAATAGATGAATAGAGCAAGAGACAAAAATCATACGATCATCTTCACTGATGCCAAAAAGTCATTGGGTACAAATTCAAAATGTATTCTTGATAAAATGTATTCTTGGTTAAATGGCATTAGATGAGGATTTCTTTAACATCAATAAAATACGCATATGTCAATGCTGACTCCATCATTATGCTTATCTGGAGAATTAGAAGCATTTCCATCCAAGTCAGGAATAAACTAAGAATCTTCACAGTCATCATTATTATCATAATTGTTCTGGATGGTTCTGCCCATGCGATAAAGCAAGAGAAAGAGGGGACCATAGTGGAAAGGATGCTGTGGTGCTCCCAGGCCCAAGCCTTAACAGCCAGCTCCTCGCCCTTTCTGTTCCTTGGCTGCACGCTCTTGGCCACGAGGAGGCCCGCGCCAGCTGCCCGGAGGCGCGCACGCACAGGCCGCAGCCCAGACAGCCCGCAGTGGGCGGCCAGCACCAGCTTCCCACCTCCAGAACGGGGCACCCCACAGCCCGAAGTGATGCTGCTGCGTAAAGATGGGCTCTCCTCTGAACCCTATCCCAGCTGAAAGTCTGTGAGGAGAGCCATTGGCTGCTGTGGAAGTCACTAGGTTTCCGAGTGGTTTATGGAAGTCACAATGGGTCATCGGAACAGGTTTTGGTACCTAGAAGTGGGGTGCTGTGGTAGCAAAACCCTAAAACCTGTGGCGTTGGCTTTGGGACTGGGCTACAGTCAGAAGCTAAAGGGGCTTTGAAGAAAATGTCAGTGAAATCGTGCAGTGTGTCGAGGAAAGTGTCAGCAGAAGTGTAAGGGGCTGGGTGTGCGTGGGGGGTGGTGGTGATGAGAGAACACGTCACCGGAAGAATGTTCTTTATGTTCTTGGATTGTTTATATACAAGAAAGGAAAATTGCTTGAATTAAGGAAGGCTTCTCTTCAGTCAGCAAGAGCAGAAACAATGCTACTCTGGGTTCTGAGCTAAAATATCTTACCTTCACTCCATTTCTGATTTTGCATAGCAATTCTTAGCTTTTCAAAATACAGTTGACCCTTGACTAATGCTGCGCTAAGGGGCACTGAACCCCCCGCACAGTCAGAAATCCACTCGTCACTTTGGATTCCCCAGAAACCTATTTGCTAATAGTGAACTACTAAAACTTACCTCCTGTTGACTGGAGGCCTTACTGCTAACCCAAACAGTAGATTAACCCATATTTTGTATGTCGTAGGTGTTATATGCCATATTCTTCCAATAGAGTGAACTAGAGAAAAGAAAATTGTATTAAAACAAAATACATTCACAGTGTTTTCTGAAAAAAAAAAATCCACATATAACTCAATTGTAGTGTCACTTATAAGATTCTATTTTATAGCTTAAAAGCCTCTTGAGTCCCTACTAAACTATTGACTGTGTCCATGAGTTTTGTTTCTTTGTTACTTTCAGTTACATGTTGCACATGTGAGTGGAATCCTGTAGTTCTGGTTTTTTCTGTCTGGTTTATTTCACTTAGTGTGATGGTCTCACGATGGAAAGAGAACTGACTCTGGGTGATGAACACATAATACACCATATAGACGATGTAGTGTAGAATTATACACCTGGAACCTGTGTAATTTTTATTAATCAATGTCACCCCAGTAAATTTAACAATTAAAAAAAAAGCCTGTTGAATTGAGCAGATCAGCCATGGCTGTTTGATTCCAGTTTGAGATAAGCAGATCAGGAAGTTAAATGACAACCACAAGTTGCTTCACTACCTAAGGGCCGGAGCGGTGCCAGACTGGCTCTCTTCAGTCCCGACTCCACAGGCAGGGGTCCCACACTGGACGGTACAGTGCAGGGTGGGCAGACAGAGGGGCCACGCGCAGTGCCTTTCACCCGCCTCTCGGTATTTGTCTTCCAGAACACTGCAGTCATATTGACCTGTTTTTCTTTCGCTTCCTCCCTCGTTATATTCCGCGAGCTGTTCCAAATAAATGTTTCAGGTCTGGAGGCTCCAAGAACTTCAATATTTGATGAGTTTGAAAACCGAGAAGCTGATCAGAGGCACCTTCCGTCGTTGCCATTGGAGTGCTCTTACACTGTTTGTCCAACATCTGTACTTGGAGGGGAGTCCTGGATACATTTCTCTGGTCCAGTGACAGGTGGCGTTTCTTTCTAAGTGGAGGAGGGTAGCGACCACTGGTAGGTGGGACTTCAGAGCAGTCACCGGTGCAGGGCACTGCTGCTTTAAGATAGCTGCAAGAAGGCAGCAGGCTACTTCTTTTCCCCTCCGAGCTGATGCAAACATGGTGAGAATGACTCACATTTCCCCCCAGTGGAGGGTACTGAGCAGTTCGAAGTGAGGAAGGGTAACAGGTAACCTCTTGAGCTTTGGGTAATCAGGAAGCAACGGGGGCGTTTCTGAACTCTAGGAATTTCTTCAGTTTCCTCTTTTACTTGGGGACTGGGCCCCTGCTTCTCAGCGCCCCGGCTTCCCAGCCTGTCCCCATCCTGCTGAGCAGTTTCCTTCTGGGGTCACCCATCGAGTTATTTTTTGATCATTTAAAAAAATCAAGGTCCCATCAGGAGGCATGTGGCTGGCAGGTTCTGTCTTAAAGAAGCAGGAGCAGCCTCTCTGAGGGCCGGTGAGCAGAGCTCTGGTGTGTCACGAAGATACAGCAGAAGCAGGAGCCACGGCCTGGGAAGAGAGGCCCACGCAGCGTGCGCGGGGCGGCCACGGGCTGGGAAGAGGCCCACGCAGGGGCACGGGGCGGCCATGGGCTGGGAGAGGCCCACGCAGGGGCACGGGGCGGCCACGGGCTGGGAAGAGGCCCACGCAGGGGCGCGGGGCGGCCACGGGCTGGGAAGAGGCCCACGCAGGGGCGCGGGGCGGCCACGGGCTGGGAGAGGCCCACGCAGGGGCGCGGGGCGGCCACGGGCTGGGAAGAGGCCCACGCAGGGGCGCGGGGCGGCCACGGGCTGGGAGAGGCCCACGCAGGGGCGCGGGGCGGCCACGGGCTGGGAAGAGGCCCACGCAGGGGCACGGGGCGGCCATGGGCTGGGAAGAGGCCCACGCAGGGGCGCGGGGCGGCCATGGGCTGCGTGCGAACTCGGGGCGTCCATGGGCGCGCACACAGGAACCTCCGCACCGCTGCCCGTAGGTGGTTTCGGTAAGGCACTGGGTGCCACCTGTTACGTGTGCTGGAGCTGCAACGCAGCCTGGATGTGAAGGGCATCGCCATCGGTGACGTCAGCTAAATGAAATGGTCAGAGTCGGTGGCATCTGCTGAAAGGCCCCGAGGGGCACAATAAACCATTCATGTATTCAAGGGAAAAGTCAGCAAGTACCTCAGTCCCCAGGAAAGTCTGTGCGACAGACCCTGTGCCCACAGTTTGCGGGGAAGAGGGGGGAAGAAGGTTTGCTGGGGCTTCATCTCCTGCTGCCCTGTGCCTTCGGATGGACCCACCCCCGAGTGCCTGCGTTACCTTAGCTACACGTGTTGGCTGATCGCCTGGCTCTGGACTGGTCCCCTCCCTGCTTTGCAGTGACCCCACACTCGAGCGGGTGACCTGACCAGAGATGTGGTGCCACAGTCTGGTAGTCCTTCTCTTGAGAGACCGTGTTTAAGAGCGGTCAGTGGAGGGCACGGAACCACACAAAGGACAATGACAGAGGCATTCTAGGAGGCACAGAAGGGGTGAGAGAAATGGAGACGAGAAAGTGACTGCACCCCAGAGTTACCTTGGACCCCCAACCTTGGGCCTGAGGGCTTTTTCTTGGTTTTCTGTGATTCTTCACTGAATTGAAAATAACTTCTCTATTTCTTAAGCAAGTTGGAGTGACTTTGTTTTATTTTTTAAAGAGCCTTCAATGGAAGGGAGAATTTAGCTGGAGATTATACAGCTAGTAATTGGGGCAGAAATCAGGCACCCTGACCTTTCAGCTCTCTCCCAGCTCTCAGCGCCGTCCTCCCAAGAGACATGTTTGGTATTTACTAGAATCATCTGGAAAGGCTCAAAGAAAGGGTCTGATTTTGTGGATTCCAAGCAACAGGGCACTCCATTGAAAGAGAGAGCTGGGGGCATCCTTCCAGTTAAGCCCCGTAGGCAGCCACGTGGCTTGTTGATGAGCAGTGCTGTCTCTTTGCTTTTGCGGTAAGTAGAATTTAGACCGGTGACCGGAGGAAACCCCGCAATCCTGGGAGAGCTCGAGTTCTCTTTGAAGAGCAGCCCCATCTTCCTGGTGACAACTGTGCTTTTTCTAGACATCCTGTGTGGGCAGTAAATCTTCACATGTAGCATCATAGGCACCTGTATCACTTTTGCTCTAATGTAATCCAGTTCTTGTTTATTCTGTTTTACAATTAACTTGGGGAAACAAGGAGCAGTTGAACCATTAGAAAGAATTAAATTTGTAAGGTATTTCTCATCTTCAAGAAATTTATCTGAAGTGCATTTCTTTAGATTTTCGCCATATTTGAATCAAAGATTTGGGAACGTCAGCCATTGCCAAGGAATGCATTCAGAAGTATTTTTCAGTCACAAAGGAAATCTGACATACCCTTAAACACTGTCAGTTTATCATTTTGTAGTTATCACCAAAGATAAAATACTTTGTATTTTTAAATGGCAGAGTGGGTTGTAAAAATCAGTTTTGCCATCGTCTTTTGTGTATTGCAAATGCAAAGACCACAGGAAGAGAAAGGATTTCTGTAATCTTAAGAGAATTCTGGGATAAACCAGGTATATGAAGCTGTGTGACGCGTCCATCTCTTACGTGATGATGGGTTTGTGGTGGGGGTGGAGTCAGTCAAACGTCCAGGCACCTCTCGCACCTGTCCCGTCGTCATTTTGAATGTGGCGTGGACAGTGGCTGTGCCCTGCTGCGTAGGAGTGGCTCAGGAGTGACGGTGACTGCATTCTCCAGCATGCACACAGGAAGGTCCTTCGTGGACGTTTAAAAGCATTTAGTTAAAATTCAGCGTAGTACACGTAATTCTACTTGAATTAAAAAAGTGAAAGGAAAACTCAAGTAAAATTTAAGAATTTTCTCTATTTCTGGTAAACGTTTTCTCCTTTTTCTAACAAGTGGTAACGTTTCCCCAGAGATTCTTCTGGCCTCGGGTCCCAGATGGCTAACACTCCCTTACCTGTGTTTCTCACTCAATTCCAAGGAGATGCTCCCTAAGGCCTGTAAAAGGAATGAGTCATTGTAGGCATTAAAGCAGGTGCTGCAGGCCCGGGCAGCACCACGCCAGGCAGTTGGGGAGAGAGTTTCTGGAAGATGGAGAAGAGATGGGATTACGATTGAGGAATCGGCGGGGCTGGAGGGCCCTGCATCCCACGGAGGATTAGCCCTGCGGAGAAGCGTGCTTCCTCCCTCGGAGGCTTGGAGACGGCACCCGGACAGGACGGAGGGGACGTGCGCGTCTGGCCCGCTCCACGTTCCTTCCTGATTTCCTCCCAGCCAGTGTGCAAACAGGTCCAGATCTCAGCTGCTGACCCTCCGACGGCACTCAGAGACAGCGCTGGCGGGGCACAAAGTGCCCTGTTGAGGGGTGGGACTGATGTGAGCTCAAAGGAGATCGCTCACCTCTTCGGCCTGCTGACACGGGCCGTGCTGGCCGGGGTGCGTGTGGCCGTGGGTGTGGCCACGGGGCAGTGTCTGCTGGGGCTCCAGGCACCTTCAAGAAAGACTCGCCTGCAGTGCACCCGCCCCCGGGAGCGCAGACCCTCGTACGCTGCCCCAGCTGTCTTCACTCGTCCCCGTGAATGGCCGTCTCAGGACTGTCAGATATTTGAGGAAATAAGTGCCACAAAGACGAAACACCCAAAAGAAGTACCCCCCCTCAAAGAGAACCCCAACAAACCCAAACAATAATTGAAAAACTCATTTATTCGATAGTCATTCAACAAGTGTTTGTGAAATATTCAGTGTTCCCGGGACTGTTGGGGGCGCTTGGACGTAGCAGGGCTAAAACGAAGACCTGCTTCACGGAGCTCATGTCCTAGCAGGAGAGACAGACGACAAACAAGCAGCTTGGTAAGTACGTGAGGTACGTACGACGTGAGACTAGAACACAGGGCCGCGGGGAAGGGACAGAAGCATGGGAGTGCAGTAGTCCCGGCGGGTATTTGGGCAAGAACTGAAGCTCGTGAGGGCGTCAGCTCAGACGGGAGCCCTCAGAGACGATGGAACAGCCAGCGCAGGGACCTAACACAGGAACCTTCTAGTGCCTTCCAGAGACACCAGGACGTGTCGCTGCTGCTTGCCGCAGAGGACGGAGGGAAGTAACAGGAGAGGATGGAGATGACCAAGGCCAGGTCGTGTCAGGCTTTGCCGGCCGTAAGGACTTTGGCTTTTGCTCTGAGGGACACGGGCAGCCCCTGGAGGAGTGGGAGCAGAGACGTAACACGCCCGGGTCACCCCGGGGAGGGGCGGGCCCATGAGGAAGCTGGAGGCCGGTGCAGAGACAGTTGCTGACATCCAGCCGAGACCGGAGGGGGAACTGGACAGGGCGCTGGCCGTGGGGACAGTGCGAAGTGGTATTTCATGTATAGTTTGGAAGAGGCGACAGTGACCCGATGGACATCGCCCATGCTTCGGCCAGCCTCACTGGCCCGACAGTGAACCGTGGTCCTGATGCTGCATGGTCTGGCAGCCCTGCAGGTTAGAGAGCCGACTTCTGCTCCCTGAAAGGAGGCACTCAAAATAAAGCCGGTGATCACTGTTAGCAGGGGGAGCTCTCTGCCCCGTGTTGCTGAGGTTAATGTTCGCTGGCCCCGCGACAGCACTCCAGGGACAGCAATACGAGCGTGTTGCAGTTCATTTCTGCTCTGGCCGCGGGCCAGGTGAAGGCTGCCGGCCCGGTCCCTGCTTAAGGAACCTTTGTCACCCCTCAGGGTGCTCCCTGACCCACTGCATCAGATGCCTGGTAATTGCTTCTTTCTCTGGCCTTTGGCTGCCCAGGCTTTTTACAGTCAGCAGCGGGGGCCTCTCCAAACATCGGATGTTGTCTGTAAGGTTCAATCCAAGAACTAGTTGGTTGGCAGCATGTGGCAGTATTATAAAATTATACTTAGCTTCGTCCAGGGATTTCTTTTTTGCAGGGGAGGGGCGAGACTTTGGTCTGTCAGTCATTTAGTTTCAGGCTTAGGATAAGAATGGAAGGGGATGAGATAGTGCATGACTTCCTCTGGTTCTGCACAGTTCCCCCTACTGAGGTCCTGCGCTTCTAGCAATGTCTGCAAAAGCCCCTCTGCCTCGTGAGTCCTTCAGTGTCAGGAATTGTATCATCTTCTGAAACAGCAGGTTTCCCACCTTTTGTGTTTGACTCATACTTCTAATTTCTGGATTTCTTTTCTTTTCTTTTTTTCTTTTTTGGACACACTTAAGAGATTTACATACTCAAAATGGGCAATTTGCAAGGTATTTTCCTGGTTATTTGTTGCTCTCATGGCGATCAACGTCAGCATCAGAAGCAATGGGAGGGCCAGTGGCGTGTGCTTCCTGATGGGATATGGAGCCTAGGAAGTCCCCGGCCAGACCTGCTGCGCTCAGAGTGATGGAGCTTTCAGCTCTAGCTTCCAGCTTCCAGAGAAGGAAAAACTTAAAGGACAGTGTCGCCTCCCTTCCCTAGTCCAGCACTCCAGTGATCCTCCTGCCTTCCCAGCCCCTCCAGCCCGTCCATCTCTGCTCTGTTCCTGGCGCTGGCCGGGCAGGCCCCCACTGTGGTCAGCCCCGATGCTGCGGCCTCTGGGTGGGCTACGTGCCTGCATCTGAGCGGCTGCCGCGGCCGGGAGGAAGCGCACCCCGCGCTGGCTGCTGGCATGTCCCATCTCTGACCGCAGACCTCACGCGAGCCCGCGGGACCCCGTGGCAGCTGCGCTCTCCTCAGACCTCCCTCGGCCTCCCTCAGCTGGTCGGCTGGCTTTCCTCGTGTCCACGTGCCACATTCCCCCATAAACGGGATCAGCATCCAGAGGGCGGTAGTATCTCTCACCCCTAATCCTGACGCTGTGCTCCCCAGTGTGGCAAAATTCGAGGCGAGCCTGGTCCATATGTAATGCCCCAACTTCTTAATCTCCTTTCCTTCCCTTGATCAAATAAAGAGAAGGATCTAGTGAACGTCTACGTCCCCACTACCGGCTTCAGAAATGAAATATTGCAAACCCGAGGAGCTCCTGGGCGTCTCTCCTGGGTCTCATCCTCCTCCCCACCCCTCTTATCCGCTAACCCAGTGACAGCTGACGCGGCCCCCATGCAAACGGAGCCACGCAGATCCCTGCGCTGGGACAGCCGGGCTGGAGGCGGTCCCTCCTCCGCATTTACCTGTCTACATCCTTCCGGCGGCCTGCTTCCGGCGGCCTGCTTCCGGCGGGGACGGGCGTGGTGGGGTGCGGGTTCACGACCACGTCCGTCTGATGCAGGTCACCTCTAGTAGGTGACTGTGGCCTGAGGACTCCTTACTGGATGGGCCCCAGCCTCTGCCCACCCAGGCCTCTGTCCCCGTCTCCGTTCACAGGTGTCACCCTGCATTGCGTTTGCCTGCTTCCAACAGCTGCTTCCCCTTCAGCTCTCACAGCCGCGCGCCCTAGAACTTTCTTGCCATCAAATCTGCCTTTATGTCTGCTGCTGGGAGCCCCAAAGTGACACAGACACTCCTCTGACGTTCGTGTTTATTGTTTTCTTGTGTGTCTGTCTGTCTTTTATATATTCATAGATAATTCTTTTATGTTATTAAACCTTGCACCTAGCCTTCTGTGACTTGCTGACTTTTTGCACGCTATTAAAGATTTATTTATGTTGAATTATGTAACTCATCATTCATATTTACTGCTATGTTAATACGTTACATAAATAAACTGTCATTCATTCATTCGATCTCCAGTTAAGGCACATCTGTGTTGTTCTGCCTTTTTGCTACTGTAGTGTTGCAATGAACACTCTTTTATCTGTCTCCGAAGTGCAGTCCTACGAGTTTAAAGGAACTAAATGTTGAGTCATAGTGTACGTGCATCTTCGACTTGACAAAATAGTGTCAAATTGCTCTCCAAAGTGGTTGTCTCAATTTTCACTCCTACGAGCAGTACATGAAGTGTTCCTTCTTGTCATCTCTTGATAATGTCAAAATTTTTGGTTTTTGCTAAAGTGATGGCTGAAAAGTAACCCAGTATGGTTCGAATGTCCACTTCCTGATTACTAGTGAGACAGAACATCCTATTATACGAATGTTTACTGGTCCTTTGGATCGCCTCTTCTTTGAAATACCTTTTTAAAGCTTTTACCTATTTTTTTTTACTAGGTTGTTTTCTTACTGACATTGGAATTCTTTATATATTCGGGATATTGATGTTGTGTGAGTTATATTCATTGCAAATATATTATTCCAGGCTGTGATTTGTTTTTTCACTTTGTGGCATCTTTTGAATCACAGAAATTTGAAATTTTAGGGTAATAACATATTTCAATCTCTCTCTCTCTTTCTTTCTCCTTTCTTTTGATGTGCCTAGTTTCAGAAATTCTTCTCTATCTTGAGATCATAAATATATTGTCACAATTTATTCTAGAGAATTTAAATTTTGCCTTTCACATTCAGGATTTCAGTGTATCTCGAATTGATTTTTGTGTAGAGTTAGGTAACAATCCAATTTATTTTCTGTCCATTTGAATAACTAATTGACCCAGTTATCATGTGTAAAGTAGTCTCTTCTTTCCTTGGTGATCAGTAATGCCTGTGTCAGCTATCCATATGTATTTGTGAATCTATTTACAAGCTCTTTATTCTGTTTTATTGATCTGTTTATCCATGCTAGCCCCATTGTCATAACTTTTAAAAATTATTACAGTTTTATGAGTCTTGCCATCTGTTTTCCTTTTTCAAAACTGTCTTGGTGCGTCTTGATTTTTGCATATTCATATGAGGCTGAAATCAATTTGTCATGTTTTATAAGAAAACCCGTTAAGAATTAGATTGACATGGGATTGAAATATCCAACTAATATGGAAGAATGAAGATCTTTACAATACTGACTCTCTATATATGAAGACGGTTTATCTTTTGATTTTTTCATCTTTAATTTCTTTCAATAAGGCTTTAAATTTTTATTCATAAATGCCTTATATATTTTTATTGCTATTGCAAATGGCATTTAACAGTGTTCACTTTCTGTTCTTTTTGTGTATGATTCTTGTATATTGATCCCATATCTAATAGTATTGATGACATCTTTCATTGATTAAAATACTTTGAATCTATATTCTTTAGTTTTCCTAGGTGGACAATGACGTCATCGTGAATAAAGACAGTTTTCTTTCTCTTTCTAATCCTCATGCTTTCATACCTCTAGTGTCAATCACTCCTCACCCTGGCTTTTATTCTCATCAGTCCACTGAAACTGTTTTTATCAGAGTCCTGAATAGTCTTCATGTTGCCAATTCCAATGGTTAAATCTCAATCCTTAGTTCATTCAGCTTCTCAGCATCACTCAGTAACTCTGACTCACACCCTCCTTGTTGAAAGACTCTCTTCACATCTCTTCAGTTCCTCCTACGTCCTGTCTTCCTCCTTGGCTCCGTCTCATTTCCAAATCAGTCCATTTGGGATGGCCCGGTCCTTGGCCCTTCAAACCTCTTTCCTTTCCTATTTGCCCTCCCTCTCTATGTGATCTCATTCAGCCACATAACACTGACAACTCAGATTTATATCCCTCACACCAGCCTGTCTTGAACTCTGTACCCTTTTATCCAGCAGTCAACTCACCATCCCTCCTGGGAAGTCTAAGACAATAGATAGCTCAAGCTCAACAAGTCTAAAACACTCTTCCTGCATCCCGACTTGAGAGTACTTCCCAGGTACTCTCCATTTTGGAAAACATCGCCACCATTTATCTGGTGCTGGGCCAAAACTGAAGAGTCCATTTGGATTTTTGTTTTTTCTCACAGCCAACATTCAGTTCATTTGCAAATCCTTTTGGCTCAGTCTCAGAAGTATTTTACAGATCCGACCATGTCCCCTGACTTCTGTTGCCACGACCTTGGGCTGAGTGACAATTGTTTTTCCCCTGAAGTACAGCAGTCACCACCTAGCTGGTCTCCCTGTTTCCACCTTCTCCCACTATGATCTATTTTCCAACCTTTTTTTTTTTTTTTTAAAATAAGATATGACCTGGCCATTTTCTTGTTCAAAAGTGTCTGATGGCTTCCTGTTACACTTAGAATATAATTCAATGTCTTATTAGGCCTAAAAGGTCTCATATGAACTGAGCCTTGTCAACTTTCTGACCTCATCTTCTAACATGCTTCATTAGTCCATGCAAGCCACACCAGCCTATTAGCGATTCTTCACACATACCAAGGTCACGTCCACCTCCGGGCCTTTGCATTTACTATTTCCTCGGCACGGAAACATTCCTTTTCCTCTAGATCATTGGGTCCCAAGCAGTGGGATGTGCCCCCACCCCCCCCCCCCCGGGCGGTATGTGCTGGGCCATTCCAAAGTACATGAAAAATAAACAGTAACGGTGAAAAAAAGCAAGTAAAGTAAAAAAATGTAAAATGTTAGTTATGGAACAGTAAATGTTAAGTTTGAATCACCGTTCGTGGAGACACTTCACAATTAGATCTCATTAATGAATGATTTGGTGAGGGCGTGGCTATGAATCCTTACCCCAAACCGCTCTTCTACCAAGCATGACGCACGATTTCAGAACAAAACAATCTATTTGCAGTGTTTCTAGAACTTCCTCAAATATAAATATATCTGTATCCAGATTGTTTGATCAGTTTAGTTATTGACTGAGTAAAAGGAAGTGCATTGTCTTTACTTGTGATTCTTTTCAAGTAGTTTTTTTATGTAATGGTTAAATACTTGATCATCATTGTCGATGTTTATCTGAGTTATGAGTATTGCAAAATTAAATCTGTGGTCTGTACCTTTAGTGTAGTAATTTTTCTTTCTTAACTTATGACCTCATTCCCACTATTTTACATTAAGACAGGCACTGAACACAAGTGTCAGTATTTAAAAGTGGCTGTTTTAGAAACAAGGGGTACAGTTTACAGAAATGGGTTTAAAAGGGGTGCACAGGTGGGAGAAAGTTGGGAGCCACTGGTCTAGATCTTTGCAGGAACCCCCTCCTCACTGAATTTAGATCTCTGCTCAAGCAGTGACTTACCGGCAGGGACCTCCCCGACTACTTGCTGTAAAATTTCTGTCCCCTTCCCGTTTCCTCTCACTTACTTTGCTTTATTTTGATTTTTCTTCACAGGACTCAGCACTCTGTGACCTATGTTGTGTGGTTGTTCATTGTTTCCTCAACCACAGTGTAAGTCCCTTGAGGGAGGGTGCTTTCTGTACCTGCTCTGCTGCCTGGCTGGTGTCTAGGGGAGTATCCGCAACACGGTGCGGGTTCAATAGCTGTGTTTGGAATGAATGAAGGAGTTTTTAGGAATTATAAAAATATTTACAATTTTCTTTTTCTTTGAAACTGTTTGCCTTTCGGCCATATGTCACAATCGGAGTAGAACGATTTCCTGTCACATATATATATATTTTCATAGCAAAATTCTCACCTGCTTTAGTAAACACACAGTCTTCCTTCGGTATTGATTAGGTAACTATTGTCATTTTATTCACAGCAAGTATTCCCTGTGATGGCCAGTCTGTTGCATCACAATCCCTTTAACTCGTTTTAGTTTACGGTAAGCACTGTGATGACAAAAAAGAGAGTAATGTCTGCACAGTTGTCCGGTTTGGTGGCACCCACATGAGAGGGTCGCTGCCCGGAAGGTGAGCCTGGAGGGAATGCTGTGGAGCCAAGTCTCTGACGGTGCTCCGAGCGCAGGACCAAACCCGTTTCATCCCCTAAAACCGGACTGCGGGGCGGCCCCGGGGCGTCGTCCTTGGCGCCGACCAATGTCTGAGGCCCGTGATCTCCGCTGGGACAAGGAACAGTGCCCGGTCCACGGAGTGCGGTGCCCTCCGTGCTGACGGACTGCAGTCGGACCGCGGTTGTCCTGGCGGGCATGGACGCACTGCAGCTGTGGCGTGCAGGGCAAAGGGCCTTTGGTGCCCAAACACTTTACGCCCCAAAACGTGCGCTGGATGCCCCGAGTCTCGCCGTGCTGCCCAGGGTGCCTCGAACCCGCTGCCCTTCGGTTTCATGACGCCGCGCGGGAGCTGTGTGCGCTGAGCACTGCGGTTACGGGTGGGTGGTCCCACACTTGCTGTTCGTGTCTTTGCATAAACGATGCAAAAGGCTGGCGCGTGTGGCACGGGTTTGGATTCGTCCCTGTGTGTGAATGGCTTCGTGGTGGCCCCGTGTACAGGTCTTTGTGTTTCACCCTCTGGGTCCCCACTGACTGGTGTCACGATGGCATCCCTGGCCACCCTCACCTCCTGGGGCATCAGCGCCGGGGCTTCTCCCGAGGCTGAGTGGCCTCCTAGGTTCCCTGGAGACGGTATCACTTTGCTGCTGGTGCAGCCACTTCCGCCGAAGTCTCGTGGTTTTGCTCCCAGCGCATGGCACGCAGGGACCCTGCACGTCTTGCACACGACCTGGAGGCGCTAACGCAGACGTCCCCCCATCTGCTGCAGGCCAGCGGCGCCTTCCTGGCGTGCTGAGGGCGTCGGAGAGCTCGTCTCCTTTCTAAAGCCCCGAAGGTAGCTCGGGGAAGATCGTCTCTGTGCTTGCGCCCTTCCCCTCGGGGTCTTACTGGGCCACTGAAACGGCTGAGAGGTGGGGTTCTGACACATACCTGACCGTCTCCCCCCACCCCTTTCCTCCCCTCCCCACACCCCCTGACCTCCTGTCTTCTCCCTTTCGGGCTGTGCGATTCCTGTATCACAGAATTGGCTTTCTTGAGGCGAATTTCCCCTTTATCTGCCATGGGGCCATCATGCTCGCTGGAGTTCAGAAAGAGGAGCTCGGTTCCTGATTACAGAAGATCCAAAAACCTCACCCCTACTGGATTTGAAAAACAATGATATTAAAAGTTTTTATTGTATTTTATTACAATGCCATGCGACACGTCTGATATATTTAGCCTGGACTCTGTATAAGGTGGGGCTAATCGGACTGCATGGCAGGGCCATTGAGAGAGTTGAAAGGACAAGAGCGCTGGGCAGTGCCTAGGAGAGGGCCTGGCCCAGGAAGCTGGCTCCGCGCTTCTCTCTGTCCCTAGGACAGTAGCGAGATGCTATCCTCTCTCCTGGAGCATGAATTGTTTTAATTATGGATGTCTGTAAAATATTTGTTATTAATTCTTTTCTATAAATGATTAAAAAGGCTGCCTGCCTTCTCTATGTACTGAGTTAAAAGCTTTTTCATTCTTAATGTAGGCTCTCCCAGAGAAAATGTTCGAAAGAGGCATTGTGTGCAGGAGATGTCAAGAAGCTATTCCCAGTTAAGTAAACTAATGCTCAATGTTATTAAGATCTGCAAGTGCTTATGACCCCCGCTCCCAACACCTGTCACCATTCCTTATCAGTTAGAAGGAAAATGCCTTGTTTTCAATAGGAAAAAACTGAGAGAGAAGTTCTGTGCTTTTCCTCAAATCATAGTAAATTAAATATTAGAACATCTGCCTTCACTGATTCATAAGCTGGTCCTCTTGTACTTTGCTGCTATTGGAAGAATATTGAATTTGGCCCATGTTTAAACTAAATGGGAAGATAGATCATTTTAATTATTTAACAGTTTAGGAGCTGGTGTTAATGCTTATTTTGAGTTTGATATTCGACAAAAGCGAAGGAAGTCTGTAACGACCACAAGGAAATGGTGCTGCACACAGTGATTTCCAGGGCTGTGCTCACCCACTTCGCTGGGCACTTAGTTAAAAGCGTTTCAGACTTAATGTAGGCAAAAAAATTAATGGGATGAGGAACCATGTACAGGAGATGCCATAAAGTTGTTAATAAGGAATGGCTCCAGAAACATTGAAAATAGCCTTCTAGAGACTGTAGTGTTGGGGAGAAGCTGTGAATGAATTTTCCCCTCGCTTATTGGACACCATCAGTCAGAGCTAGACATGGAGATGCCCTACATGGTGTGGTTTTTTTTCTGCTCAATGGGGAGTCAGTGGGGCCGGGAGCACAACTGTGGTGCTTTGCTATTTGGGGAGGAAAGAATACTTAACTTTCCATTTTAAAGTTAGGGCAGATCTTGAGACAAAGCTTTGGTGTCAGTGCTGCTCCTGCGGCATGGGGCACAGACTGAATTCCAGGGCCTGGGGGGCAGGTGTGTGTGTGTGTGTGTGTGTGTGTCTGTGTCTGTGTCACTGTTTGATTCATTTGATATTTGTGCATTAGCCAATCATGTGTTCATTCCTTCAATAGACACCACGTAAATGATGAGAATAGGACATAGGCTCTTCCTCTGAGGATGAGTGAAAAGATTATCTGGAAAGGGTGTGTGTCGGGGCGGGGGTGGGTGGGTGGGTGGGTGTTAGGACATTAAAACAGGATTTCCTGATCTGTAACCTTGTAGCAACAACTGTGGCCTCTGGTTGTACAGATAGGATTTTTGATCATTTAGAATGAGAATCTGGGCCCCTTTGACCAATCCAAACAGTATAATAGACACCATCATGCTCCAAAACAGAATACCTCCTGGTTGGAGAGGTTGAATCAGGTAAGCAAAATAAGGACAGAGGACAAAATAAGTAGTCATATGATCTGATTTCACAATTCAAGTGCAGTAGCTTCCTGGAGAAAAAAGCAGAACAATCCTGGAGTGACCACTCTAGCAGACTTCTCACTCGTGGAAGAACTTAGTATTAAAATCTTCCTCATACTAAGTCAGTGAGTGATGAAGAATAACATTTATTATGGAACATTGGGGATCATTAGGTGGTTATAAGAATCGACAAATAATACATAATACAGAGGGTGCCAAAAATGTATGCACATTTTACGAAAGGAAAAACCGTATTAAAATTGTAATACTCAATATATGCCGATAATAAAAGATGAATATATGTCACTTGTGACTTCTGCAATGACAAGAGCTGTTCAGAGTGGTGACCGTCAGCGTCCAGACACTTCTCATGACGGCAAACCACTGCGTGAGCAATGCTGACCAAAGTGCCTACTTGTGTCGCTGCGCGTGACATTTCAGTTTCTTCCTGAAGCACCGCCAGTGGAGCTGGTTATCTACGGCACACCCCTATCCGTTAAGGTCCCCCATTGGTAGAAGTCAAGGGGTCTTAAGTCAGGAGAATATGGGGAAATACAGTTGCACCTCTTCCTACTGTCCATTGTCCTGACAAATGGTCTTGCGCTCCTCGAATGACAGCCGTGCTTCCTTCATTTTCTTGGCTGTCCTGCCTGTCGCATGCATGGTGATGTTAGTATGTATTTGATTAACGCCATCTTTTGAACGAACATCATACTACACACTGCTACTGTAATTCAATTCATACTTGGCAAAAGCCAAGTATGACACTACCATATATGTGTGACCGAATTCTACGTGGAAAAATCACGAATGTGGACTATATATAAAATGTCACAGATTCCTTATTCACCCATTCACCAGTCCAGTCATTAATTCATTCATAAAATATTTATTAAGCATCTCTTCCACCACTCCAGGCTTTCTGCCTACCGCCTCAATGAACAAGATAGACACACCCTATCTTAAGAAGTACATAGTGTTGCTTCCTTGGCTATTAAAGTAGGCAGGATTGAAGAAAAATACTATGGAACTCCTCTCTCTCAAAGTCCATCTACTGGGGTGGACATAGAAGTTGGGCCATAATACTCACGGAAGATTGTTTCCCTTTGCCCTGTCCCCACCTGCTGTGTGTGAACTCATAGTCATCCCCTCGGAGCTCTGCACAACCTCATGAGTACCTTGCATCTGCTTCGTATGAAATTCACAATTTTTCTCTTTTCTCCAGATGACAGTGACAGGATCTTCTGTTTCTGTCCAAGTTAATAATTTTCCTTATACCTTCCACAACTACCCACCCTTGTTGCTCCCATCATTCTCTTTGTACTTCTCTGAGAACTAGAAGCCATCATAGGAGAATGCCTTCACCTTTCCAAGAGCAAATCTACCGTCTCTTTGCACTGTTATAATGGATCGACTCACCCTGTTCTTGCTTGGAGCCAACTTCTCCACGTGAGCTCTGGATCTCATCTTCCCATCCCGTTCCATCTACTCAGGGACTTGGCTCCAGTAATTATCCTTTCTCTCTCCTGCACATAACCCTCTCTTCTAGACCATCCCCACTAGTATGAAAGCATGGAAAGTGCTCAGGGCAGACACTGTGCACAGCAAAGGCTCAACGTACATGGGCGATTCCACGTTATTACCATTATCATTACCTTCTTCTTTAGGATTGCTGTACTGAGCTTTATCACAGTGAGAAGGGTCAGGCCTTCCATGGTCAAGTCTTGAAAAAATTCTCTCTAAAGATTGTTGCCAGCACCAACATTTAAGCACTCAAGGATGAGAAGAACATCTAGGCTGTTAGTATTTCCTGCCTTTATGTGAACAGAAGTAGGCAGACAGTGAGCTGACGCCACAAGCTGTCCATTTACCCATGGTGGTTACTGGGGAGAGCCCACCAGGAAATGTGTAATTTTACGTGTTGTACTTATGAAAATGTATTTGGAAGAATCTCAAGAAAGCAAGTAGGGGAATAGCTTAAAAATTGTTAGCTCGATAGGAAGAGGGATTATTAGTTCCTATTTTGATTAACGACTGAGTGTTGGGATAGGCATAGAGTATCATTTTTGTCTTCAAGGAGCTGCCCTAAGTGATAAGAGCATCCTGTGTGTGTGTGTGTGTGTGTGTGTGTATACGAATAATTTATTAGTGAGTTCTCATTGTTATTTATATGGCTAGACTTAAAATTATACCATTCTGGAGAAAGGTATTTTCTCTTGCTTGATTTCTATTTAACTTTTATTTGAGAGTTTTATCTTCAGAGACTCCTGGTGCTCCTGTGTCGGGAACTTTGGAACTCATAGAAATGCTTGGAAGGCGTGCTGAAACTTTACAGAGAGGCAAGTGCAGAGGAGGGTGTAGAGTAGGAACCCACAAGGCTGGGACTCTGAGGACTCATGCAGCAGTGAGACTGTCTCCTGCAATGGACACTGTCATTTTGCAGCTCCATGTCTTGTGGTAACAGCGTCCCACTCATGCTTGGAGAGTCACCCCTCTTCCATTGCATGTAGCCAGCAGCGATAGCTGTCCTCGTCTGGCCGGCGGAAGGCACACATGGCCTAAGCTTGGCCAGCCTGATGCCATCTCCCTAGAACTGAAGTCTTGCGGACTGTGTTCGTAGTAGTCCCCAGTGGTATCCTCCTGAAGCCACTGAGCCTTTATTCCATCTGCCTCAGTGCCCAGATGGCTCTGGTTTCTGGCTTTTCTGAACTTTGTGCTTTAAGTTTTCTCTTTAGTTTCATGAGCTACTCAAGTTCTTTCTGATGAGGTTTTCTCTTCAGTTGAAGAAGCTCAAACTTACCTTGGTTGCTTGAAACCCAAGAACACTTACTGACACATATCCCCACCCCCAGTGAGGGAATGGGTGGCAGGGCCTGCTGTAGCACAATGTGCATGGAGATGTGGCTAGCTCCTCATGACATGGTTTTGTTTTCTGGGGTCCAATTTGAGAGGTGATGCCAGGGTCGATTCTTACGACTTCTGTCTGGATTGGAGCATGAACCCATCCCATACCGGAAGTTACCGGGAACTGGACCCTTCGATCCCAGGAAGGGTGGGAATGAGAGTGGTGGCATTTGGCAAGAGCTAGGCAGAGGGTCAGGGTCCTGGACAACCCAGCTGGGGTTCGGGAGTGTGCTTCACTAGAAATCGAAATTCTCTGCTAAGGCCAAGGCAACAAAAAATTGAGAGTGGTGGAGGTCACATCACAGCTGGGAGGCACAATACCCAGGAGCCCCTCGGGCTCATCACGTAATGGACTCAAGGAAGCAAGACTGGGGATGATGGGCATCTAGGAGGATGTGATTCAGAGGAACTGCGGAGAACTGGGTTCAAAATCTGGGTTCTTCCTCTGGTAGTAATAGGACTTCGGGGACGTTCTGAAGGGGTGAGATAAGGGGTCTTCCTGAGGGACACTTCCTCTGCCATTTCTCCCTTTTCATTTCTGCTCTGCTTTTGATGTGCCCCACGATAACCTCTGCTTTCCCATGGTGCCTGTAACTACTCCTTGTTCTTCGTCTCCAAACCAGACTGTCCACTTCACACAACAGCAGTCTTGTCTTTCTTGTTCACCTTTGTGGATCTCCAATGTCACACGCAGTGTCTGACACTTGGTAAAATTGTGTTGAATATGGAACAAGCAAAGGAAAGGCTGAGGATTTATAACGTAAGAGATAGAAGGAGATTCTGTGAAAGGCCAGGCAATGGGCCGTCCCTTTTACAGCTCGTCGTACTGCATTGAGGAATGGGTTCCTGAGGACTGCGTGTGAGGTCAATGCTAAATGACAAAAACAAGAGGTCCCTTGGGAGAAACTATGGGGTTTTAAGTAATAAGGGAAAACTTCTCCACAGCACATTAAAGCTTTTCACTCAGGGTGTGTTTTTATTATTCCAGACCAACCCGCCAATATGTAGGAAAATGTTTCACTTCATAATGACATATAGCAATTTTAATAGCACCTACTAAAGTGTTTACACATCAGAGTTGTGTAGCAACTATTTGTTGATGGAGCAGATACATTCAGCAAAATTGGCCTCTCATTATAAAACACTTTTAAAACTAAGACTATCTACTCAGTATTTAATTCTACAATAATAGCTCACGTTGCAGCAAAAGATAAAATGAGAATCTAAGAGAACATATATTGTTTCCCATTACAAACTTTGTATCATAACTTATTCTGGGTCTTCCAGCCAATAATGTTGAATTTTGAGCTGGCTTGCAGCAGTCTTGTCACCTGACACATAAAGAACCTTTGGTTAAGTCTTAACCGCGCACATTAACTGCATTAAGGTCTTAATCCTACGTGAAAGATTACGATGATCTCCATCAGCCTGTAAGGAAGGTCTCCTTCTTTCCCTTGCTGGACAATAAAAGCTTGTAGTGTTCGAAAAGGTAGACTCTGCCAATGGACTCTGTCTCTATAAATCATCCTAGACAGTGAATCCTTGCAAAACAGGTTTCATGCAATATTTATGTAAGCTGTACCTGACCTTGAGTGAAAGCAAGGGTTAGAAGAAACAGTGTTCTTATTGTCATACAGAATGTTTCTCTAGTTTACTCACTCAGGTCAAATGTGATTTTTCTTTTTTTGAATGGAATAGAATTTTTTTTTAAATTTTAAAGCTAGGTTATGGGAAAGTATGTCTTTTTAGAACCAATGCTATTTTATCTTGTACTTGTAGAAAATCGCTTTAAATAAGCAAAGAGAAATACCAGCAGCAGAGCTGGGTATAGAATGAACATGGGTGAAGTTGAACATTAAAATGTCCTCTTACCATTTATGAAGCTGATTCTGGAAGGAATCATGAAAGCAGACGGAACGACCAGGTGTGGGCACGCACCGTGCAGGTCGCTGTGTACAGGAAACATGTGCCCTTGTCCAACTTACAGATCCAAAGAAAATCTGTAGAGCAAGGCTAGGCAGCGATACGGGACTCTGTCCTGGCCTGTGGCGTTATTAGCTGTGTGACCTTGGGCAACTAACTGCTCCCAGCCTTTCCTTACCCAACAATAAAGTATAGATGTCTTAGCTGGGCTCTCTACCTGATATGTCATCTATCGCCTTCCTGGCATTCTACGTTCCAGGCATATTCCACTCCACGTCACCTCCTTTTATTTTCTTTATACAATACTTGTTCATGTGTTTGTTTTCATTCACCAAAATGTAAGTTTTATGACAGAAAGGATCTTGGGTATTGCTCTTACTATGCACCAAGCACTAGAACAATGGCAGGACATTAATTGGTACAAAAAAAATCATCTGTGAATAACATCTGAGTATCTATACCCCAAAAGAACTGAAGGTAGGAGCTCAAAATGGATTTCCGTATACCAGGTTCATAGCAACTTTATTGACAATAGCCCAAAAGTGACAGCAACCCAAGTGTCCATTGATGGGTAAATGGATATACATAGAACGGAATATTATTCAGCCTTTGAAAGGAAGGCAGATCTGCCATGTGCCACGATGTGTATGTTTCTTGAGGACACTACACCTAGTGAAATAGGCTAAACACAAAAGACAAATATTGTAGAGACAGGAAGTGGATGGGGGTTGCCAGGAGCGGGGGGAGGGGGAAATGGGGAGGTGTCATTGACGCATAGCTATAATTTAGGAAGACGAAGAAATTCCAGAGACAGATGGTAGTGATGGTCACCCAACAATGTGAAAGTACTTAATGCCACTTAAAAGTGCTGAAAATGGTAAAGGTGATGTTACATGTATTGTATGGCGATAAAAATAAACATTGGTTCATCCGTCAGTGTGAGGTCCTGCCCGGTAGCGGTTCTTAGTTCCTGAAACACTGTCCTCTGCCAGTCCTCCACCCCTGACCTAGTCTTCCCTTATCCCTCCACCTGACCAGCTGCTAGTCACATGTAGGCTCTCAGCGTAGATCCAGGTTTCTCAGCTGCAGCACTGTTGACATTTTGGACAAAATGAGTCTTTTTTCTGCAGGAGGCTGTCCTATGGGTGAGACTTGAAAGAATTTAGTAGCATCCTTGGCTTCTACCCACTAGAGGCCAGTAGTATGTCCCTCTCCCACCTCCACACCCCAGTGGTGACAATCAAAGCTGTCTGCAGACATTGGGAAGGTCCCACAGGTAAGAGCTGGGGGCAAAAATGCTACTTGTTGAAAACCGCTGGTTTAGATGTTACTTGTACTGCCTGTAGAAATCCAGGCTTCGAGCTGCATTTTGCATCTTTTCTACCCTAGCGCTTCTATTCTGCTCTGTGATTTCCCATCATGGTACTTGCTATACACTAATTGTACTATGGCTACTATTAGACTGTTATCTATAGCATCTAACACAGTACCTGGCATTTTATAGGTTATCTATCTGTCTGTCTATCTGTCTGTCTATATCTTCTAGTGCATTTCCAACCCATGGCTTTTAGGTACCAGACTGAGTTTCTAAAGATAAAATTAGGCATATAATACACACACACACACACACACACACACACACTTGTTGTTTGTTTTATTGATTTGAATCCTATTTTTTTATCTTTGAAATGGATGATACCCAGTTGCTTCCCAGAAATGTTGTGAACATCACTTATTAAAAGAAACACTTTCAAAATATTATAAGGCATTATTTAAAGAGGAATTCACGTTATTATTGTTATAATAAAATCTATACTTCTTTCTAGTCTACCCCAGTTTGATCCTTCTAACGTTGAATACTTCCTGTATTTTACAGAGCTCACCTGTATCTCTCCATATGTCAATGGCTGAATTGAGATCGAGGAAGTCCGATCACTAAGCCTCGTTTTGTCTTTAGAAACTCAGTCTGGTGCCTAAGAGCCGTGGGTTGGAAATGCACTAGAGGAGCCCTAATTTGGAACCTTGATCTTTGGGAGACAAAAACTAAAATACAGATAAAAAAATGAATTATTTGTGCTTATGCATTTTTACAAGTGTACTATATCTAATATACCTAAAATATATAGTTTAATTATTTTCATTAATCTGCTATAAAAATACCAAATATAGAAAGTGAAATTGAAATTATGTTCATTTTACATGTTGTGATAGAAATAACAAAATGATGGTTTCACATTTAAAAATCTTTATTGTTTTTGTCAGAGTCAATATGTGTTTTAATCAGGAGGTTTATATTCCTCTACAAATAAAAAGGAATGCAATATATTTCAAATCACCAGTTAGACTGGAGGAAACATGTAGGTAGTATGAGCATTAGAACAGTTCAGAAGCAGATAATGTTCTAAGGATGAAACAGAATACTGTTGCCCAAAAAAAGAAAATAAGGGGTATTTTTGAAGGAATAATGACATACCTTATTATTATTTAAAAGCTAAATTTGAATTACTGTACTTAGCAGAATTGGGAGGAAAGATGGTGACTGTGACCTCTGTAGTTCCTCCTCCTATCTGTGCAATCCCTCCTCATCGTTTATTAGGCGCTGTAAGGTGGCTGATGCATCCCCACTCCAGCCCCATTTAAGCATGGCTTCCTGAATTACTGAGGATGGTAAAACTACATATCCCAGACTCCTTTGCAGCTAGGATTCCACACACACACACACACACACACACACACACACACACACACACTGTTTCCGCAAGCAAGTATGACTGTGCGGAGGGCCTCAGAACATGGCTTACAGGGTCTGTGTGATGTGATGGCACCATCTAGAGTTGTGCAGACTGTCGCCAAGGTGAGAATTAGAAAGACCAAGTGAGTAAGAATGGTTTGTATAGGTATGCAGGGAGATAGAATATTCCAGCAAGTGTGGTCATGCAATGGTTGGCTCTTCCGGGGAAGCTTTGATAAAGGAAGTACTGGTCATCGCACTGCCCCGGGGTGGTGGGAGTGAAGTTGCAGCCAGAACCGGTCCTCACGGGGACTAAGGTCCCACTGGAGTTTTTGGTTCAGTAACAGCTGAGTTGCACAGCCCGCCTCTCCTAGAAATGTTGTCAGCGGCTTCACACCTTCTAATAATTTCCCCTTGTGCATTAACTAGCTGAATTGGATTATGTTTCCAGAAAATGTGGAATCTGACAAACGTCTGTGGCGGGTGCAATAGACAGAAAAATGAATTTAGGCCACACTTTTCATTCTTGCTTACTGATATTCATCCTTTGAAGTCTTGTTGTGAAAGGGGCAACGATAGGCATGTAAATAAACAATAACAGTAAAACTCAAAAGATGCTGTCATAGACTTGTAATAGAGTGAAACTGGAGCACAGGAAAGAAACAACGGCCTCGGAGGGTAATTAGCAAGAAGGGTCCGTGGGCGTAGAAAGGTTTCATACAAAGTATGAAGGGTCTGGAATCTTTGGGAAGGAATGGAAGTGTCCCTCTCAGGTGAGAAAAAGTGGGAAAGCTATTTCAAGAAGAAGGAACAGTGTTCAGAGTTACGGATCGATGAAACGCATGGGGTCTTCAGCGAAGTAGAAGGGTTTTGTTGTATGAAGGGACACAGAATTGATGTCAGGGAGAGGCACCTAGGAGGACAGGTAGGGACTTGTATGGCAGGCTCGGGAGCTTGGCTGTGAGGAGCTTGAGCAGCAGAATAACATATGTCTCAGGAAGATTACTTGGGCAGCCGTGTGTAGAATCCATAGAGGGGACACTGTGGGAGGCAGCATGCAGGGAAGATTTAGGAGGCTACTGCCGTCATCTGAGGGAGATATAGTGAGGCTGTGGCACAAGAAATGGAGAGGAACAGATGGATCGACGAGGTTGTGTCGCTGCTGGCCCGTGGCAGGCACCCCATAAACCTTCGCTGAGTGAGAGTCGAGGGGGAAGGTTGAACACAACTGCAAAGTCCTTGGCTGGGGCGACGAGGAGGGAGGCAGGCTTGCTTGTCTGTAAATGGCCGGAGAGGGCGCCCGTCATAGTGCTTGTGTCTGTCTACCTTCATCTGAAAACAGAAACGCTCCATAACCTGCTTTCTGATACAATCATTCAGTTTTGCCCATCTGTTCACACTTTTCATTCAATGAGTATTAATGGAGGGCTGTTCATGTGGTGCTGAAATAATTAGTCTTACAGGGCCAGGTATTGTGGATGCGTAGTGAACGAGCCATTCTAAGTGGGCCAGCAGACATAAAACAAGAAGTGATGAACTAATTAATTACAGGCAGGATGAGCCTTCTGAAGGTCAAGCCCAGGGTATTACATAGTAGGGGGAGAAGCTGTGGAACAGTGAGCACTGCTGGTGTGTGAGACTAAAACTGGTTTTCCCAAAGAGAAGTGTATTTTTAAAAATGTATCATGTTATCCAGATTTCATAAAGGCCAATGTTTGTTCTCTAGTGAATCAAATTAATTGCAGAAACCCGAAGTAAATACAACGCTTGATCGGATTAGAGCAGTGTTTTTCAAACTATAGATTGCAACTCATTACTAGCTTGTGAAATCAATTTAGTGTGTTATGATAAGCATTTTTTAAAAAGAGAAAATAGAATTAAAAAGTAGTGAAAATAGCAGAGAATATTGCATATAGAAAGAATAGGAATGTTTTAAAATTTTCGTTTCACATATATGCACATATAATTTGTATAATATTGTATTTTATGTACTATGCAGTGTGCGTGTGTGTGTGCGTGTGCACACGCGTGCACGCACGCATGTGTGATGTATAGTAGAATTAAATACGAGGGCTGTCCGGAAAGTATCCCGTCATGTAATATGAAAAATAGAGGCATTTATGGCTGGGTTTTTTGAACAGCCCTTGTATATAAAATTTCAAAGATGTATCAAAACCATAGCTCTGGAAAGAGAGCTCTAGAGAAATGTCCCTGTAGTTAGATCAGTGGTGTTCCAGCCTTTGGCTTCCCTGGGCCACATTGAAAGAAAAATTGTCTTGGGCCACACATAAAATACGCTAATACCAATGATAGCTGATGAGCTAAAAAAAAAATGGGTTACCAAAAAATTTCATAATTTAAGAATTTGTGTTGGGCCATGGGTTGGACATGCCTGAGTTAGATCTTCCATTAATATACCGATCCCAAAATAATTCCTTATTATTCCTTAAAGTACATAGGGAGTTATTGAAACTATTGTGATGAAGAATTATTGAAAAAAAAATTAGCTCTGAATGAATGGGGTGCACACAAAGGGGAACCCTAAAAGGTTATCAGCTGATTTCTCAGCAACAGCTTTACGGTCCAGAAGGGAAGGCCATGACATCTTTGCAGTAAGGAGGCAGCACTGACTCATGGCTCTCATTGGCCAGGAGGTCCATGTGCTTGCTACACCTGCTTTTATGAGAAAAAACATAGCTTAGAAATTCTGAATTCACATTTCCAGTATATCATGAACTTTGTATGTCAAAGATATTTTTCTCTTTGTATCTTTATTTATTTCTTCTATCTAGTTGAGTAAAAGTAAAATCTTTTTCTTTCACATGTTAGAAGGTGCTTTTATATAAGAAACGTGAGATAGATGTTAAATATTTGCATTGGGTTATAAAGTGGGGGTGGGGGGGAGATGTGATTTAGTGCTGTTTGCATGCTGAGAAGAAATGTTTGCATTGTTCCTGTGTGGAGCAGAACTAATAGACTGAGAGGAGTTAGCTGGGATTAGAAGCAATAGAAACACAGCTAGGCATTCCTTAAGGAGGTGGCTACTGGCAGCTTATTGTGCATAAACAATCATTCTGTGATCCATTGAGCTACTTTTCTGTGTTTTCTCTGCATAGTCCCTGATGGTGAGGGAGGTTGCAAAACCATTGTTGCCTTTTGAGTGTCACTAGTAAAAGTGGCTGAAATCGAACTCCCGAGGACCCTCTGAGCATTGTGGGTAATAGGCCCACATGACATGGGCTTTGTGAATGAGGGTGATGGAGTCCATGACACCAGCATACCTAAAACAACTATCCCACTCTTAAGAACACATTTCTGAAGCACGAGCCTTGTGCATACCAAGAGACAGTAACATCTGGAGGTTCTCTAGTTCATTTGCATTCATTGCCACAATCTGGCCATAATTATAGGGCACTCCCTTAATACAAAAAGAAAAAAAAGAGACATTATCTTTACTCGGTCCATTCTATTCATACGCACATCATCCTGGACTGCCTCTCGGTGTCCTCCTCGGCATGGTGTCCAGGTCATTGGTATCTCGAGCAAAGAACTGAATGAGACACACACCAGAGTATAGAGATGAAACAAAGAGATAGTTTATTGAAAGAAAGTATACTCCAAAGAGGTAGGAGTAGCCCAAGCAAGGAGAGTGGCCCAAGGGCCTTGAATGGCAAAGGAAACATCCACTCCTAAGAGGTAGGAGTGGGTTCCAGCAGGAAAATGGCTTAAGAGCCCCAATGAAGGAGCCTGGGGCAGTTTATATTTTCTTCTGTGTCTTCGGGGGATACACCTCTGGGTATGGGAGTCTCTTGATTGACAAGTTTGATTGACATGGGGCCTATTACATCACCCCTTCTAACTGCGCATGTCCTTTCCCAGAGTTCAGTCTGTTATAATGGTATTAATGAACTTCTGGGCATATGTACGGTATTATAATGATGGTATAATGAGGCCCAGGTGAGATGAAGGTCATTGTAACTCTCACTACGCAGGCATTAGGAACTAGCTCAAACTGGTGGGCTATTTTGTACCTCCTAACTTCCTTGTATTAGTTAACTTTTTGCCTGGAATTTTTCTGTGGTTCCTCAACTTGGGGTGGGGACTACTAATGATAGGGTGGTACCAAGGTGGTGACTATCCAGCAGGGTGCGTCTCATGGGAGGGGTCCTAAGATCCCCCTTATTCTGTCTGTCTTCCTCACATTCTCTTGAGAGACGTGACCCCACAAATCTCCATGGGAAGCTGAGGGGCTGGAGGCCTCATCTTCTGTGTCAGCTTCCTGCTGGGGGTCCACGGAGCTCTCACACTGTCTGATCTAAAAGGGGAAGGGGTCTCAGGATCCGCCATGTTGTCTTCTTTGGTCAAGACGGGCTGGAAGCCTCATTCAGGTATCAATTGTATCCCAATGGTCCCTGGATGAGGAGAAATTAATTCAGTTAATAGTTTAAAAAGCACTGACACAAGAACTAGGTCTCAAAGTCCCTGTCACTGGGTGGTTTTGGGTTGGAAAGTCCATTGAGGCTGTAGCCTGTTGACTTCTGGCCTAGCTGGTCATTCAAGTGTTATCACCTGTCCAGGTCCAGAAAGGCCTGGAAGGGGTACGTGCCTGTAGTGATTGTAATCAGCATGATGATTACAATCAGCTTGTTACAAGGACGCGAGTTACAAGTTTCAGAGTATTATCTATGCGGGACAGTCTGTTTGTTGCACAAGGTGAGGAGCCAGGGAAAACTGATCAAGGAGATGATTAGGACTGGACTAGGAAAGAAGGTGAAAGAGCTAAAGAACTAGGGAAGAGGAGTCTACACTGAGGTGGGGAGAGGGCTCCTTTGTTTGGCCTACATCATCTCCATTTGTCATTACACTTATAATCCTCCTGTCTCTCAGTAGAATACTGTATCCATTTATGAGATTCAGAAAATATTTAATATACACTCTTGTATAGATCCTCCATGTATAGATATTTTTTTCTGGTACGTGTTAGTGTCTAGAGGGCAGAGGTGAAGGTCACGCATAGGTAGCACTTGATGAACAGTAATAATGGAAGCTGATTTGTGCTGATTACAAAGATGCTTTGGGAAAGAAATTTCTAGAGTGGATTCCTTTAACATTCTCTTCATTTTTATTTGTTTGCTTTAAAGTAATCAAAGTGGCTGTATTTGTCAGGGACAAAGTCCTGTTCACCACAGCCTTTTTCATCGGAAGGGGTGAAAATGCATTTGCTGTGCCTGTTTAAATTGCGAGCTGTGAGCTTGCCAAAGGACAAGACTGGAATTCCCCCCGAAGCAATAAATATCGCAGTGGATTAAAGAAAGAAGCATTTCTCTTCTCAGAGTGCACTCTTTATAAATGGGAAGCAGTTGCAAAAACACAAGAGTGAGATATTACTCTTTCTGAGAAGGGGAGCGGGCTCATTTGGAAGCTCCCAGCCATCAAATCCAGACGTTTGGGCTGAAAAAGGGTCAGTGTGCTCAGAGATCTTTTTTTTGACAAGAGATATTCATACTCGTCAGTAGGCGCTGCTCAGTTTGCGTGATTCACATTTAAAAGAATATTGATGTTCCCAATAGAAGGCATATTGTCTTCCCAGGAGTTCCAGAAGAGAACTCCTTGCCCAGCCGCCTTTGTTCAGACATGCCCGTCTGTTCCCAGACTCAGACAAGGAGTGCTTTAGAATGGCTGTGAACGGAAAGCCTTTCTGGTAACCGATTGCAAATGGGCACCCCAAACATTCTTCGTGGGTGCAGAACTCAGTGTAGGTTGCCTGGGGTGCTCATTTGCATGTCAATCCCCGTGACTTCCTGCTCTTGCTTATTTCACTTGACCGCTAGGCTTTAGCTCAAGCAGCAAGTCCCTGGCAGCGAGAGAGCTTTGTCACCGCAGCAGTGCTTCCTCTCTACCTTCTGCTGCTTTGCTGTATCACCTGTTTATGCTGTCGTAGGTGTGCTTCCTGAGAAACACCAAGGCTTCTCAGCTGTCTTGTCCCAGTGTTTCCTCCCCTTCATGCTACCATCCACCAAATTTTCTGAGTGCATTTTCTGGAGTGTTTGAAATGGAGGTGAAGCATGCTTCCTGCTATGTCTTCAGTGACTGAGTAGTCCTCAATCGGGTCATCAAAAAAAGGGACTCGCTGAAGATTGCTCCTGCTCCTAGTATTCTTTGTTACTTATACTCACTATTCTCCTAGAAAAGATTTGAAGGGCTTGTTTGATCCCTGTGTGGGTAATTGAGTATGTACACTGTCTTGATTTGAAGGGGTCACTGTTTTCACTGTACTTTCTGCAGTTGTTTCCACTAAATGTACATTTTGTGCCCCCAAACTACTGTGCTATATTACAATAAGAGATATTCTTGATCACAAAATAAGGCTGGCCTCCTTAGATTGGGCCTGATATTTGCAAAATTTGTAAAAAAAAAAAAAAAATAAGGTCATTGACTAGGTAGGCCTTCTTAAGTTCCTTTGCTTGAAGTTTTTACAAGGAATTTCAGATTGGACTTTTAAAAACCTCTTGGAGATAGGAAGTCAAGACAAGAACTTGCTACTACATTTCAACTATAATACCTATAAATCCGCTGTACTGGAGGTCCACAAAATATTCTAGGATTTCTGGGCCTGCCAAAAAGCAATTTTTTTTTACTTACCTGTAAGGTGAGAAACCCTGTAAACCAGTCATCAGGCCAGTCCCAGGAGAGCTGTGTAATCATTGGCACCATAAAGTCAAGCTTAATTCCTTAGAATTGTCTGGTCATATCTCATTAAATGAGCATCGTTCTCAGATGTGACAATCCAGGCAAGGCCTTGTTTGCAAAACCAGTGTTTCCAACTATGTCCCATTCATAAGGAGGACAGATTCTTATTGAACCCATATACAGAGAACAGATTCTACAAAAATAACTACATTACCATGAAAAGAAAAATGCCCAATATGAGACTCCAAATTCCAAAGGGGTTAGCCAGGGAGAGTAAGATATTTAAAAGTGGCTTACTTCAGTTTATAGCACTAGTTTATTTAGTTATTATGAGTCATAGAGAACTTAAGAGGAAAGGAAAGGGCTTCCTTACATATCTGGAAAATAGAAAATGAAAACGGCAAACATATTCCAGACAAAACCACAATGAGCCCTCATCAGTTCATTTCGCTTATGTAGCTAATTCGCATTCTGCCTGAATTTGGGTCGGTAGGCTCCTCTCTCCATCTGCTTCTGGACCACACTTCTGGAAGTGCACTGAGATGGTCTCAGAGTTGTTACGTGATATCATCAGAAGCCTGTTCCCTGAAGTACCAGGTATAATCCTTTTTGCAGCTCAGATATAATCCTGTGTTGGAGCTAAAGTGCGCTAGCCTGTAACTGATTGCAGGTGCTTTCAGGGAAGCACAAGAGTGAAACAGAAACTATCTGTAGATGACAAGAGACTGAAACTTGCTGGGGTGAACATATTCCTGATACGTTTCAAAAGCGGAAGGTCTGGTGGGAGTCCAATATATGAATAATGCAACTGACAAGGAAATTTGGTTGTTTCATGTGGTTGGCCAGTGTGTTCAGCGATTACAAGCTGCTATACTTGCACTTGCTCCTTTAGCTATTATTAAGATCCCAGGGCCTTCTGAACTTGACTCTCTGGAAGCTAAAGGAAATCATCTTACTGACATTTCCACAAAGAACACTGTCTTTAAAGAAACCAGTAGCAGTCAGTCATCTGTCATGGTCCAAAGGGCTATTTCCTCAAATGATAGAAAGAACAGACATGACTAATAGCATTGTACTGTAATAGCCCGATAACACACAAAGCGACTCCAGGATTTTAATAAATGAAAACGTATCATGGATAGCAAGGACTTTGGTGATTCTTTAGGAACTCCCCATATAGCATATGACTTCCATAATAGTCACAGTCATCTCCTTGTCCCACACAAACTCAGCATAGGGAAAGGCTAAGCACCTCTTCTAATTGGACAGCTCTTTCCAGGCCCCTCATTAACAATAACATTCAAATAAGCCTGGTGATTCCTAGTGCACGTCTTCCCAAGGTGAGAGAACCTTTCTCCACAGATTTTCCAGGGCCGTCTGCGGAATCTCAAAGGTGGTTTTATGGTGAAAAAGACATCATTTTGGTTTTGATTTAGGGAAGGCAAAATATCAAAAGTTTGCAGGAGATTTGAAAGCTTGATCAAGGTAAGATCATGGGAGACTTGACTATCCAAGTGACAAAAAAAGGTTTACAAAGCAAACATAAGTACCATGATTGGAAAGAACTGTAGCTTTTTCTAAAGTGAGAAAACTTTCTTTTTCTTAAATCATCAAGGAAGTAATAAAGTAAACACAAACCACAAGAAATATTCTCTAAGACACCAAGTCTTGGTTATGTGTGCAGATTACATAGAAGGTAAAGAATAAACTTTTATACCTAATTGCTTATCAAGCCTGACCAATAATCCAAGAAAATTTATTTTAACAGAGAAAACTAAATTCTAATATTGCACCAGTGTATTGTTTGATACTAAAGACCTTTCTGAAAATGTTATGAATAAGCCCATCAAACCATAGCTAGCCATGAGCAGGACAAATTAAAATTCCCTTTTCTTGAGCCCTCTACCACTTTCTATGTCCTGCATATTCTTTATAGGGGTTTTAAATGTGGCAAAAATGAACACATTCATGGACTCCCCCCAAGTACACAGCTTCTCTGTACCCTAAAAACTGAGAGATCAAAAAGCACATAAAATTATGCTTAGTAGTTAATATTTCAGTATTCCATCTTACTTAGAAATGATTTAGGTATCTAATGAACACTCAATTTTCGTATTGGTCTAAGATTTTAAATTACCAAAAAGACTTGGAAGCTATCATCAAGCTGATGTATTATAAAATATAATTACTGTTGTAATAAAGTTGTTAGACTAATAATTTCATTTGGTTAAGTACAAATATGCATTTTTTCATAATTTGATCAGTAAAGTTAGAAAGAACATACCCAAGTAAAATAAAAATGGAATCTTATATGATACATAATACAGATTATTCAGAAAAGATATAACTGTTTTTATTAAACCAACAATATTAGTCTCATTTGCAAAGATTTACCTGAATTTTATGAATGTGAATTCCTGAAATGTGAGTTTGTTTCATTAAGAATACCTTTTTTTAAAAGCATATTGAAATTATTAGAAGTTCAAGTTCCTTAATTTCTGGGAATCAGGAATATTCAATTTATATAAGCACTTGTTTATCTTTATAATTAGAACTCTTTTAATTGAAGAGATTTGACAATCTAGTTTATTATTATTATTATTACACACACTAAGACTTAAAGGTATTTTTGAATTGTAAACATATAAACACACAGGAAAGACATGTAAATGTATTTATATGTTTGAAAAAGAGCTTATTAGAGCTTGAATTTTAAATTTTCAATCATAGGTCAAACGTAAATACAGAAATGCAAAGCTCCAGGTATCTACTTCCCAGTGGGCATGATTTAATCTCAAAATGAGCGAACGAACAAATACATGCCCCGCCCTCATCCGTGTCACAACGCGGATGCGTGAAATGAAACCCATGGACCTGTAGAAGCAATGGAGCTAATAACTGTTTTTATATTTTTTTAAAGGTTGTAAAAAAAAACGCGAGTTGATAACTATGGGACATTGCCCATAAATCCTAAAACATTCGCTCTCGGGCCCCTGACGAAAAAATTTGCCCACTCCTGCAACTCAGAGGCCTCCGGACGTCTCAGCATTCGGGGGCTTTAAGTAAGAGCATGAGAAAGTAGGGCATTTGGTCTTTGAATTCAAAAACAGGCCCGGAAGCCCACATCACAAACAGTAGTTTCATTCTCAAGAGCTTAGTTTGTGTGAGGGGAGGAAAAAAAAAAAATAAGCCTCTTAAAAATTCAGAGAGAAGTAGGCGCCATAACCATTTACTAGCAAAAGGACATGGGGACTCATTCCGCGCTGCCCGCCGGAGATCAGGGAAAGCTAGGTGGTGCTAGGGTGGGGGTGTGGCCTTTCTTCTGAGGACGTCAGTGGGCCCAAATGGAGGAAGACCCTCGTGACCGACCCCAAGAAGCATGTGTACTCTCAGGGAGCCAGCCCACCTGCAATTGGAATGGTGCCTTCACAGTGCCAGAGCGGAAGGGTCACGTGAACGGTCCTTCCTCTAGTTTCCACCAGGGGCGCCCCTTCCACAGCTCGCTGGGGTGGCCCCTGGCTCATTAGCAGAAGGTATACCCCAAGACTTTATGGAGTCTCCTTCAAGCTGTCACAAGTGAACACTCTTTTTAATGGCCCAAGATACAGGGGTTGGAAATGGGGGTGGGGGCACCATCTTTGACCCCAGAGAGATGATGATGGTGCAGAAGACAAAACTCACGTGTGTATTTGGGTAGGTCTACACAATAGGAGGACTCCTGTTACATCTCTGGTTAAATGGAATGATAACCTCTTATGGTGGTTGTAGAGATTAAGTGAGATAATGACTATAAATCACTTAGCACAGGGCCTGGCGCATAAATAGAGCTCCCTAAATGGTAACTAGTAATGTTATCCAAAAATGACTTATAAATTAAATCAGTGCTATAGAAAGCAACATGTCTGGGAAGTGGCACGTGATTTACACAGAAGAGGACTTCACTGAGTTCCATTCAATCTTCAATGGTGCAGCCAACATGTATTATGTGCAGAGGACAGATGCTCCTCGACGTACGGTGGCTCTGTCCCAACGAACCCATCCTAAACTGAAAATATTGTACGTCGAAAATGCATTTCACACACCCAACCTACCCAACACCCTGACTTAGCCTGGCCTACTTCAAACGTGCTCGGAATACCTACATTGGCCTGCAGTGGGGCAACATCACCCAGTATTGTGAGACAGCACATGAGATTGCATCGCACAAGGCAAGCCCGGGCAAAGGGCAAAATTCAACATTTGAAGTACAGTTTCTATTGAATACATTCACTTTCAAACAGTTGTAACGTCGAAAAACCCAGAGTTGGGGACCATCTGTACTGGGCTCGGTAGAGAGGACCATGGTGACACAGACACAGACCCTCTGCCAAATGGCATAGAATCAAAATATGTTTTAAAAAAATATTTATGAGGCAGTATGAAATAAGTGCAGCAAAAACTGTATTATTACTTCAGTGAAGTAATGTTAAGAATTCAAGTTAATCTCCCTTGCACTTTTTTTAAATTCTATTTTCTTCTTAATGTGTTTTTCTTAAAATTAAATGAAATGTGGGTGGTGGTGGTGGTTGTTTTTGCTAGTAAAAATTTTAATTTATTTTATATCTTTATTGACCAGCTTGGGCAATCATTAGGGCCTTGACTAAATCAGCCTTGTAAGGTCTATAAATGGACTAGACTCTTATTCTCAAAGGTACGTAGATTTTACTGTATAGAGAACCTGCAAGAGTTGACTATCAATCTTTTTCTCACTTTGGCCCAGTTGTTTCAGGGGTCCCAATTATGACAGGTGTTTTGGCTTCTGGCAGAGTGTGGTTGCAAAGCTGATGCTCAAAGGCATTTACAGTGCGACTCATGCTACCAGCATGTATGGTTCCCATGTGTCACTCTAGAAACGAAAGTCCTCCTTCAGTGGGAAACTCTGTATTATCCATTTCCAGGCTGATGTCTTGGAACTAGTCTTAGGGGTTTGTAAACTGTAGACTTCCCGGTCCCCTGTGGAAAACCCTGTCTTGGCCCCAGTTACTATTTGATTCCTTTATGTCCTATAAGTTTGCACTTTTTGATTTTTTTCTTTGAACTGATTAGAGTGTCTGCCTGTGTCAAAGGAGAAAATATTCTTCTTATACTTGTTAAAACAGTGAGGAAGACTTTACTGTGACAGGTGTCAAGACTACGGCGATAGGGGAGCGATAGGGAGAACTACTGGGCTCTACTCCAAAGACAGCCAAGACAGCTGGGGACGTGCAGCCAACCCACTGAGCGTGGCGGTCAGTGGGTGCAAAGTCACTAAGAGGAGATGTCCAGGGTAGGGGGATTCTTGCAAAATCAGCCTAAGAGGATTCTTGCTGAAGGCTGGCTGGGGTGACCCGCTGTCAAGCGTAGGGGTCCTCTGTCTAAGGAGACTTAGCAGCACTCGTGCTAAAACTGTCCTTTGCAGATGTATCGAGGACAGGAGCCCGAGGTCGAGGGCCCGTTGAGAACAGGGCTGAGGTCACAGCATGAGTCTCTGTCACCTGGCTCTCTCCTAATTTGCAATCAAAAATGTAAACTCTTATTCCTTTTCATGTCTGTATAAGAGACAGTAATTTACCTTTCTCTGATAATTATCTCTTAACACAAAGCGTTTCTTACTGTGTTTACCAAGCACATCTAGGACACATGTTAACTGAATCATCTTTTTAAAAGCTGTGAAGTCTCAACGCTACAAGTAAAGAGAATGTCAGTTTTTGTGTCAAAATATTAAAATGTTAAAGGAATATATCTTAGAAACAATAGAGCAACAAAGATACTATATCATTTTTCTCTTACACATCGCCACCCGATTTAATCAGTTTTAATTAAGAGCAGCAAAGGGAAGGGGAAGGGACTGCGTGTAACATGCAGAAAACACGAGACGGACATTTCGGGAAGTGCAAGGTCTTCCATGTTGATTATGCTGTTTCCATTTAGTGAGAAAACAGTTACCATGGAAATAGTGAATGTGGAGGGCATTTCACTCCCACAGTCAGAGAGCTTCTAAAAGGACTGCTTTTACCGAACACTGCTGTTTACATAGTTTGAAAGTAGAAGGGACCCACAAAGACAGCATTCCAATCTAGCTGCACGAACGGCAGGCCTCAGAGACGCTGCGGGCTGGGGTGCAGACCCCAGCAAAGCCTCGCCCACGGTTAATCGAGTCCTAATGCGTTTGCTGGTGGAGAGCCTTGCCTTTAATTTATAAAAAATGCAACATCTGTGAAATGCAGTAAAGCAAAGCGCAATAAAACAAGGTCTGCTTGTATACGAGTCTGGCTGCTTGATTTTCTCATTTCATGATACAATAATTTGGATAAACCTGACCTGTTTTAGGGATTTTTATCACCTATATACACGATGTGGTTTTACTTCTAAACTAGGGCCTTACCACCTTTTTTATTATAGGTTTTTCTATAGAATATCAGATTCTTGGGTGGATTTCTACCCCCAGCTTGGGACATTCACCTAAGGTTAATCGATTAAGAAATGTTTAATGAAGATGATTCAATGCCAGAAGACACCGAGATTGTGGGGACCCAGCCTAGAAAACTGGGCTTCCTGAATGAAGGTTTCAAACTCAAAAGTTCTTGCATTCAAGGGCCCCGTTACTAATTTCACATCTGAATGCCTCCCTAGGGCAAGCCAGACACAGATGTCAAGGGCAGGCTGGCGGACGGGGGCCCCGCCCCTTGTGTCCCACCTCGGGCCCCCCCCATCCCCCCGCCCTGGCGTCACTTGTCCATCTGTCAGCAGCACGCAGGTGTGCTCACGCTCAGATCTCTCTTCTATCACATCCAGAACGGCCAGCTCCTCTCGGCCAGGGAATGTATTGATCCTGGATAAGTAAGTAACTATTAATTTCATGATTTTAGCTCTAATGTACCTTTGGGGATAAGGATGGATTGCTTGAAGTGTGGCTTCTCTCATGTCCTGGAAGCCTTTAAAAGGCTGTTTTAAATATTTACAAGTAAACGCCAGGCGGGGGGGGGCGGGCGGGGGGATTGGCAGGAGCACGGAATGGTGGGAAGGAGACAGCATTAGGGACCAGAAGGGATTTGAGTTCCAACTCTGCTACCGGTTAGCTATGCGGTGGGGTGAAACACCCCGTTACTCCCACGGAACAAGAGGGCTGGAACACTTTCCAGAAGCTCTAAGAAGGCTCCAGATATCAGGGTGGCAAAAGGCATTAATGGCACAAGTCCAAGTTCACACCCAAGTTTTCTAGCTTGTGATTACTTATCCCTTAAAAGCAATTAATGTCGCCTAGGACTTGTGAATCGTATTTGAATGGTTAGAGAACAAAGGGGATAAAACATTTTCCTTCCTAAATTTGTCTTGAACCTGTCACTTCTGAATCCTTGCTGACACTGCCCTACTTCAGCCATTACTATTTTTTCCTGCACTGGCGACTGGCCTCGCATGGGGTCTCTTTGCCTCTATTGCTGTGGCCCCTTAAACTTATGCTCCATATGACCATCCAAGTGCCAGACCTATAGGTCCATCTGCCTCCTGGACATCAAGCACTTATTTATCACTACATTTAACATGCTTTTCACTATCTCCCCAACCCCAGTCCTGTCCCTGTGTCCCCATTGCAGTGCAGAACACCTGTATCTACAGAGTTGCCAAACACAGAGCCTGGGCGTTGACCTTGACTCCTCCTCCTTCCTCATGCCAGCACGTTCCATTCTAATTAAACTTCAGTGCAGTTAATTTTCTTCATCATTAACATCTTTAAATTGTGTCCCCCTCTCTTATCCACTGTCACTACCCTAATTAAAGGCACCATAGTCCCTGCTCCCCAAGGTATTACTGCAGCAGCCTCTGAACTAAGAGACTCCTCCTTTAACCTTTGCCCTCTTCCCGGTCTGTGAAGATGCAGACAGATGGTCTTGATCTGGAAGACTAGCCACCTACTGAAAGCTCCCTTTTCTCCAATGGATGAAGTGCAAGCTCCCTAACATGGAGTTAAATTAATTAAATGAGGAGGCCACTAGACTGCAGAGGGTCTGATGCCGTGGCAGTCCACAGAAGCAAACCAAAATCTAAGCCTGTAAATACTCCCGCTTACCACATCGAAACAGTAGGACAACCAAACACAAACAGCCAACTAGGCTTTAAGCTACAGCCAATCAAATAACTTCCTTACTTTGCTTCCCCCTTTTCTCTACAAAAACCTCTCCTGTCAGTGGAGTGCTCCCAATCACTCCTGGGTTGGTACTGCCCAGTTGGAATCAATTTTTGCTCATATAAACTCTTAAAACTTACAAATGCTTCCGTTTATCGTTCAACAATGGCAAACCCAGTCGTCCAGGCTCTGGCCACCCAGTCTCTTCAGCCTCATTCTCTTGTCCCTTCTGGCCTTACACTTCGTTTCACACCCAGGAATCCTAGCAGTTCTTCCAAACACAGGTTATAAAATCATGTATTTTAGGGTACGGTGCCTCCAGTGCTTGCTTCCTAGGCTTCCTTCAGTTCTCAGCTCTTCTCTGCTCCACCCCCTCCTCCCATAGGTGCTCCTGTTCACGTCTGTTTGCTTATGTTGTTCATGACAACAATGAAGCAGATAATAAATGCAATGTTTTTTGTCTGTCAGAGAAGCAAAGAAAATGATTTGCCTCTTCATTTGGGAAAAAAAAATCAGCTAACAGAGGGAGTGGTTGTAAACAATAGAATTAATTGCCTGTCCTAGGACTATTATTTGGTGTCTATTTATGGCTACTAGATTTTATTTTAATTACTCCATTGTGTGCCTTATTTGCATATATCTGCATATGTCTATGTGATGGCTTTAAGGAGTCTAAGTAAGATGACTTCGGCTGATGGCAAACCTTGCCTTTGGAGCCCAGCATCACTGAAATAGAAGGCAGCTTAGAAAAGGGCTCACGGAGAAGGAAAGGACGAATGGGGTCCTTCTCTTGAGGGGAGGTTTCCCGACACCAGGGCCTTCCTCTGTAGGAACCTACGAATGAGATACCTTTGCCCAACCCCAAGGGTGCTTGTCCAATTGGATTGCCCCTTGGATGAGGCCAAGTTATTAAAGTCACCCTGGGTTTTTTTCTTTCCTGCCACGGGAAACACGACCTGCCTTTCGGGGTCTGATTAAGAGGCTGTGACTTCATGTCAGTGTTTTCTTCTGAGGCTCAGGGTCTGCCAGGAGCCAGCCCTCTGCAGCCTCAGGGGTGGGCATGCCAGGCTGCCCCGGGCCCCAGCCTCTGCTGTGAGGAAGTGCGTGGGAAAGAAGCACTACACCTGTTGGAATGTCTTACCACAAACGTGGTTTAGTCTTTTTAGGGGAAAAGGAGGAGAAATCCACACTTTATAAGATGAGCTTAGACGCTTTCCACAAAGTAGAGATGGGGGGGGGGGCGCCCTAGCTGTCAGACTAAACTGTGAACGACTTAGACCTGGGTGAGGTAAGTAAGTAAATAGTGGTGACGTTTCCTGTCCAGTGCTCCCTTCAGGGTGAGCTCTGCCAGTCCCTGACTTGGGATATTTATGACTCCCTCAGATGTAGATAACTAGCAATGCAAATGACTCTGTTTACAATACTGTCTAATAGAGAGATAATTGATTTCCCCACCCCCCACTAAAGTAGTCAATCTGCATATATTTGTAACTCCAGCACCCTTCTTGTCCACATGTGCTGTCCGTTGAATTTTTCTTTGACACCATTGGAATATGTTATTGATTCTCTCATTAAGGGATACACGAAGTGAAAATCTTTGATATGTGCTTGTTTTATATTTGTATGAGGGTTATCATGTGACCTTTACAAACCACAATAAACTATCCTTCAGTACAGGGCAGCGGAGTTTTCAATTGTGATCATAAATCATCTCTAAGAATTATTTTTGATCACAAAAAAGAGAGGCTGTTGCTTTGTGTGTTTGGCCTGATTAATTTGCACAGCTTCAGTAGGAGTCTTAAAGATACACACCTCTGAGTACAGGTAGCAAATCTAGATTTTTGGGTGCTGAGCACTAACAAGGTCAGAGAATTAGCTTCCGTCTGGAAGTTTCATAAGGAATCTCGGGCGGCATTTTCCATAGCCTCTGTTATTCCAAAGATTAAATTAAAAAAAGGCTTATTGGCTCTTGTCTTCTAGAAAACCAAATCTAAGAAATGAATCTCCACAGCTTTCTCCTGCAGTGCCTATAAATCGAGGAAGCATTTTCTGTTTGAAGTCCCTACCGGCTGCTAAACTTCCGGATATTCCCACTGCTATTAAGTGTAGGAGCGTGAGCACCGCAGGACAGGTCCCAGGCCACTTCCTGGAAAAGATTTGCGGGCACTGGTTCCACACATAAAGTACAATCATTGTTCCTTAGTGGTGGGCTTGTCAAAGCTCATTAAATGTGATTTATTCTCAAACATGACACGCTAGGTATGGCCCTGATTATTAAAAAAAAAAAAAAAAAAGTTTATTATTCCTGTGTACAAAGGAGGATAGATTTGTATTTTTAGGCAAATAACTACATGTTTATGAAAAGTAAAGAGACTCAATGAAAGCATTTGCTCCTGAATTCTGAACGCCAGAATTATAAAAATCTAGAATTATGAGAACCAGATACCACTTAAAGAATCTTAAATTTCATTTTACAAAAGCATAAGAATTAAAGATAGATTTTTAAAAAGATAAAGGGCTTTCTTATGTCTGCATCAGAACATAGAACATTAAGAATAATTCCCAGGATAATCCCCAAAATGCCACATGAATTTTCCCCCATTATTTCAGCACATTCTCCTTAGAATTAAGTCTTGTGCTCCTGGATCTTGGAGCAGCAGAATGATTTTCCTAAAAGTTCTCTGCTTCCGAACTTAAAAGCGTCCTGCATATCCTAATTTACTTCTGCAGTATAGTTTTATGGTTGACTAAGTACCATTGAGTTAAGCTCCAAAGCCTGCACCCAGTGGTCTTGAAATAGCAATGGTGAAGAGTGCTCGGTCCAGTTCTTTCTAGAAGGCTCGGGGACTATTTCTGTCAGACTTAATTTCCATCTTGAGTCTTTACTTAAATCTTCAGACAAGGAAGAGGGAAAAGCAGAAACCACCCGTTGATGATAATACATATGGCTCCTTCATTTCAGTAACCAATAGACAGAAGAAGAGAATAAAATGCTCAGGTGAGCTAGAATACATGATGCTTCCAGAAAGATCTAAGCAGCCTTGTCTGTGGGTGTAAGAGCAGATCATGGAGAACAGAGCGTGATGCACCTTTAGTCTTTCAGGCCCCCTCGTAAAAAGGAAGGATTTTTTCATATTTTTGCTGTCCCATCTTGGAAGAGTACCAGTTCACATCCTCTGCCCATTTTTTAATTGGATTGTCTGTTTTTTTTTGTTTTTTTTTTTTTTAATTCTTTATATATGTTGGATTAGCCCTTTATCAGAGGTATCATTTGCAAAATCTTCTCCAGCTTGGTTGCTTGCCTTTTTGTTTTGTTGCTTTTTTCTTGTGCTGTGCGGAGCTTTTTAATTGGATGTAATCCATTCATTTATGTTTGCTTTTTTTCACTCGTCTCTGGGCTTACAAAAACACCTCTGAGACGTATATCCATAAATTTAGTCCTTATGTTTTCTTCTGTGTTTCAGGTCTCACGTTCAAGTCTTTAATCCATTCTGAGTTCATTTTTTTTGTGTGGTGTCAGATAGCAATCTAGTTTCATTCTTTCACATGTGGCTGTCCAGTTCTCCCAGCACCATTTATTGAAGAGACTTTTCTCTCTCCATTTTATCATCTTGGCTCCCTCTGTTGAAAATCAGGTGCCCACATATCTGTAACTTCTGGGCTCTCAATTCTGTTCCATTGGTCTGGTGTCTAGTTTTCAGCCAGTACCATACTGTTTTAATTACCATGGCTTTGTAGTATAATTTGAAGTTGGGGAGTATGATACCTCCTATTTTGTTCTTTTTTCTTAAGATTACTTTGGAAAGTTGGGCTCTTTTGTGGTTCCATATGAATTTGGGGATTTTGTTGTTGTTGTTCATTTCTGTGAAAAAATACTGCTTTAAATCTGTAGATTGCTTTAGGTAACATGGGCACTTAAACAATGTTAATTCTTCAATCCATGAACACAGAATATCTTTCCATTTCTTTGTGTCTTTTTCGATTTCTCTTAATAATGTCTTATAATTTTTAATGTACAGGTTCTTATATTTAAGTTTTTGTTAATTTTCATAATACAAGATGCTCTTGTATTTGGCCCCAGGGAACTTGCAAGGAAATAGAGATTTCCAAATTCAGGAGGAGAAGGTCTTTTTCATTCATTTCTCAAAAATATTTGACATTTATTATGTACCAGGCACTGAGTTAGGCCCCGGGAGTTTATCAGAGAACAACACATACAAAAGTCTCTGGTGATCCTTACACTCCTGAAGGGGGAGGTGGATTATAAGCAAGTTGTGTTTATGTGGTAGGTGGAGATGAGGGCTATTATGGGTGTGTTAAACAGGGGAAGGTGCTATAACAGAAGAATCAAGCAGGATGGGGGAGTGTTAGCCTTCACAGAAAAGGTGACCAAGAAAACACTCATGGAAATGACACTTCAGTAAAAATTTAAAGGAGGCGAGGAGAGTGGTGTCAAGGTGAGGCTTGAGGACAAATAGGAGTTTGTATTGTGTTCCAGACCCCTGCTAAGTTCTGGAAATTTAGGACAGAAGGGTATGGAGAGGGGGGCTCCTAACAGCCAGATGAGGACTTGGGTACCATTTGAAAACTGTGGATGTAACACCCTCGTTGGATCTGTTGTGTGTTTACAGACAACACAGTAACCACACATAGTAACCACTGTCCTGTTCTAAAGAACGTTGGTAGGGTGTGGGCTTTATTGTGACTGGTATGTTGGGGGCTCACATTAAGAACATGATTTGTGAATCATAAATTATTTGGTTAATTTTAAATGATAAAAACACTTCAGTGTTAAAATAATCATTATATATGAGGGCCATCCAGAAAAAATTCCAGCCATAAATGCCTCTATTTTTCATATGACATGGCTCGATGCTTTCTAGACAGTTCTTGTACTTTTAGGGGTGTTTTAAATGATATAATGGCATGGCTGATATTCCACCTCCTGCCTTAAACTCTCAAAAGGGGAAAAAATGATTTAAGAAAACGTAACTTAGACTACACTGTGCTTTATTTAGTCTTTCCTCCCCTTTATAAGCCTGTCCGGAAGTAAAGTCCATCTGCCATTGACTGTGGTCTCAAAGAAACCCCATCTTTTCCTCTCATTTAATTTCATTTCTACACAAGTGCCACTCATGTGTCACGCAGGAAAGAGTGGGGACGTTCATTGCCACACATCAGTCCAATTTGTGTGTCTCTGAGAGATGTCAGTGACAGACGGCGTGCTCTTCTGATGGCAGTGAGTCAGCAGAACTGAATGGGCTTAAATAGAAACAACGCAGGATGGAACATACTTGGGGTGACTGCCAAGGTTGGTGGGGTAGCGCACCAATTAACTTGATAACACAAAGACGATATCTCAGGAGTGTGCATATTATCTTAGAGATAGTAATGCAAGCAAGTAGCCTTATGACAGGCCCTTTCCGTCTTTGAGGATGGTTTTGCAGAAACGGCGGGCCACAGCCTCTGCAGTGTTATGGGAACAATGGGTCTGAACTAGCAATCCGAAAGGAATTTCAATTTCAATTAAAATTCCAGCTTGACCTTAATCTTTCTCTCTGTCAAATCACATTCACTCGAGTAATTCTTGTCCTAACAAGAGTAGAAACTGCTTGCAGACACCTATGTAACAGCCAACACATCGTAGGTGTACAACCCAAGTTCACACTTTGCAGTTGAGTAATAGTACTAAATCGGATGCCACTCGTGGACACTGGTTGTGCCCGTGACTGCTGCTGAGGGCCACACACACATGCCAGACACTTAGGGTTGCTCTGTCCTCCTCCTCTCAGCAACAATGACACTGAACTTCAAAGGTAAATCCATGGCTCAGAAGGTTAAGTAATTTGTCCAAAGCTGTGTGGCTGTTACAAATCCTGGACCTGGGGTTTGAATTCTCTTTCTACCAAGCTACTTACTTTGCCCTCCGTTAAGATGCATAATTTTTTTCTATAAGAAGCGAAGTAAGCAAATGCAAAAACTATTTTAAAAGTCCTATGCATATGATAATCTTAGGATAAGGCACTAAAGAAGGTCACATGTGGAAAGAACCTTTAGCACAGATTGAAAAATGAGGACTTTTAACTTTTATAGCTGTGTCCCACTTAAGATCACTTCTCATCTTTCAAAAACAGAAAGTAATTTTGTGAAGTGCTAATTTTAATCAACTTGCGTCTGCATGAGGACCTCCAGCCCTGCTCTTGCAGATGCCGTTATATAATCCTGCCCTTTCCGGAATGCTGCAAGGATGTGTACCTGGGCCAGCAGTTGCACGTACCAGAGCAGGCCGTACTCTCCGACTCCAAATGCCTGCTCTTCCTGTGACGATTAGCTCTGCAGCAGGCCCAGTAACTATTGCGATACGTGCACAGTTCAGTTACAAACCAGAGTAAATTTCAGGCTCCTTCAGCCTGTGAAACAAAATTTGTTTATTCTGTTGATTTTCTCCTAACATGGTGATGAATTTCAGTAATTTCTGAATTGAGGTAAAGAGCTCAAACGTTTTGTATTTCTGTTTTCTTCTCTCCATGGTTCCGATATGCTAAAAGTTGTTCGAATAGTTGTCGCCGCTCAGCACAAATGGCCCATGCAGTTTGATGCAGCTGTTTTTGCTAAAGTGGGGCGGCTTCTTCTGCCTGGAAACCACTTGACTGAGACTCAAAAGTGAAGCTTTTTTTTGTTTTGTTTTTCTTTTTCAGCAACGACTTTAAATGTGCCCTTGTGGTTAGGGCCCAGGTATGTTGCCAGCGATCTAAGCGACAACAGCTTTTTCAGAGGCACGCGTGTCCCCTCTTAGGAGTCCTGACACCGCTTGGAGTTAGGGTTGCAGGTGACGACAATGCACCCCCCTGCTGTAGACCTCTTCCACAATGGGGCTCCTCATGAAACAGCACCCCCAGACCGAGGAACTGAGGGGCATTTGTCGAAGGCGCTATTCCCAGGGTGTAAGCAGGGTTAGGGGTACCAGTGAAGGACACTGAAGGCGGTCAGCTGGACGTGCACTTACCATGCCCAGGCCTCGGTGGCCGGGGCTTGGGGGCAGAGAGAAGGGGTTGGTCACTGGAACCTGGAGGGAGCGTGAGCTGTGGGCAGAGCACACCTGGGCGGAGGGGGGCTGTGGCTTTGGTGCAGGAACCCAGCTAGCACAGCCTCTGCAGCTGGCCTGGAGGGCCGGGCGCTGGCGAAGGGGACGCCGGGTCCCTGTCCTCCTGTGGCGCTTGGGGCGCCGGCTGCTGCCTCCCATTGCCGGAGTCCGGGTGGGGCAGCAAGGTAGTGAATCGTGAGGACTCCAGGTGAGGCAGGTGCTGCAGCAGCTCCTGGACTCCAGGCCAGGGCAGGATGGGTCAGCCTCAGGCACTGCAGACATTTTGGGCTGAGTCTTCATTGTTGGGGGCTGTCATGTGCATGGAAGGACGTTTAGTAGCATCCCGGGTCTAGTAGATGCCAGTAGAGCCCACCCCCCAAGTGGTGACAATCAAAAATGTTTCCAGATGTTGCCAAGTGTCCCGTGGAGAGCAAAATTGTCCCTGCGTGAGATCATCAGGTTAGTGGATAAAAAGTGAATTTGTAAAGTCAAGGATGACCATTCATTCCTCCCTTCGTTCGAGGGGAAATGCGTTTTTGTTTGTTTGTTTGTTTTGTTGTTGTTTTTTCCTGGTTCAGCTATTGGCAAACTGTGTTGATGAGCACAGGAATTACGGACACGAAAAGGTACATCTTGCTTTCTTGAAGCTTTCTCTTTTATAGAGCAAGGCAGATAATCAGGCAGTTCAAGCTACAAAATAGTGCCATCATAGACATTTAAGCAGAGTGCTATTAAATAGCAGTTAAGACAAAGAAGTGTCAATTGTCAGTTCTTTCGTAAGATCTGTTGATTAAGCCAAGTCCAGTTTACTGGAGTCACACTACCACTGTGCAGAGTTTATGACATCACAGTTTGGGATTGGTCAATGCAGGCAGGTGCGGGGACAGCAGTGAGTCCTGATGAACAAATTCTGTCTTGATATGTAAACTATTTTACTTGGCTCACAGTCCTATCTCCAGGAACAAATATTTCCTACAGCAAATGGCTCAGTTATTTTTGCTTGTCTCAGTGGTTTTTAACAGGCACAGGAAAATATGCTTGGTCTCAGGGTTATTTAACAAAGAGAAAGGAAATTAATTTAGCTTCAGTCTCAGTCTCAGAGTGGAGAGAATAAACTCACGTTTATTGAACATCAGTTATCAGCCAGGTAGTCCTGTGTGCTTTCATCCTCACTAGCCCAGAGGCGTCGGGTACCATTACTCCTGCTTTATGGATGGGCACCGTGAGACTCAGCCGCCCTTGGTCACAAAGCACCTGATGGTGCCAGGAATTCATTTTTCCTGTGCGAATGAAGAGTTGGGGAGAGACTCTAAAAGGAGACAATAGTCTAGATGATCTCAAAGATGAAATGGGATTTCAACAACTGGGAAAGATGCATTAGGCGGGAATGGGGAGAATGAGTTCAGGGGGAGGGGATAGCATGAATAAGTCTCCAGGGGAGACAGTGCGTGGCATGTTTTGGGATACAAGCTGCAGGGTTATGGGAGATTTATGTGGGTAACGAGGGACTTGCGTTTTAATTAGAATTAGAGCCCGTGAAGGGCCGTACTCTCTTCCTCTCCTCATTGTCCTTTCTGTAACATAGGGACTTCTACCAACGCTTCCACCTTCTCAGGAATGTTTCGGGGATGTAGCTTCACCTTGAACTCTCTCCTCGGGGGAAGGAGTGACCCAGCTGGTTGGTGACACAGGGTGACGTTTCCTTTGCTTTGCAGGCTGGGGTCTTGCCTGAAGGTGGGGGTATACATTCCCCGCCTGCCTTGCAGTCCTTGGTGAGGAAGGCCTGTAGTTCCCTAGCCGCTGCTTCATTATGCTGTGCCCAGCTTAGAACAGTGTTTTCTATCACATTTAATACACACCTCCTATGATGAACATGAACTAGCAAGTGGCTCAGTGACCACGTGGTATATAAGGCATAATCATTTTTGAGGGTGTCGGATGAAAACAGGGGTCGTTATGACTTTCCTGATTTCAAACATACGCGCTCTTACTCCGTCCTGGGCTCCGGAGGACTTGACTAGGGGACTGGGTTTTCCTTTGTTTGTTCAGCGTGTTTGTGATACGATTTCCTTGTAACCTGCACAGACTTCACTGTTTGTTTGCTCCAGCTGTGGAATTCAGTAGACTCAAAGCCAGCCGCGTCTCAGCAATAATCGTATTTGAAAATCATCCTAATACTTTACCCCGAGTCGTGGACTAAAGGTATCCTGCCAAACTTGGTATTTCACCCAGGCCTCTCCAGGTGTCTCTGGTCGTCCCCCACCCTCTCTCCTGTCCCTTCTGCTTTATGTAACAGACACCAGAGGCATGCGCAGACGTGCGTGCTCTCTCTCAAACACATGTTACTTCAGGGAAGGTCGCATAGAGAGCGACCTCTAGAAGCATCAGCTAATTTCGCCCCTCATGGCTGTGAGCCTGGTGGAGGGTGGATATCAGTGCGAGCTGGGCGAGGTGTGGATTTGCAGGGTAGCTTTTCTCCCACGAGCAACCCTGCTGTGTTTGGGGCTACACTCTACCTTCTTGGTGCAGGTGTCTGCAGTGCTTTCTTAGATCTACTTGTTTCTTTCCTGCCTGTTGGATAATAGATCTGAATGTCCATATCATAATCATGGCCACTCATATTCAGAGTCACTGGCTGGTTACAGGCCTAACTGAAACATGGATCAGGTAGCTGGCTGACAGCATGTCCACCCAAAGGTGACATGGTGTGGTTTGTCCCTGCTCTCAAGGACCAGTTGTTCAAATATAAACCTCTTCAGAAGTTTTCACCACCATTCTTTGCTAAAGTACCACATAAATGATGTCCCATCTGTATTTACAAAGGCAGTAAAAAAAAAGGGACCACAGGTGATCTGATTGATTACCTGGTTGATTTAACCAAATCAGGATGAAGTGTTTGAAAATGTGTCTTTGTGTCAGTCCTTAGGAAGATAGATTTGACTTCCCCCCTCCCAAATGTGGTTATTACTACCTTTATGATCTTCATTCAAGTTCTTTGTCACTCAAAGGTAAATACAGTGCATGGTATGCCTCTTTTCTTTTCTTTTTTTTTAAACATATCTACATTTTAGCAAAGCCATTTTAGGTGAATTGAATTTTACAATGATACAAGACATTTGAACAATAATTTGGTGACTTTGTTTACCAAAGCCATTGGAAACAGTTAATTATGGATACACGGGGAGATGAGCCATTTCCAATTCAAATAGATAATCACAGATATTTGGGAGGGAGGTTTGCCCAGCTGTGATAGGAGAACAGCCATCGCCAAGCATTATTAGGTGTTCACCGTTTACTCACAAAAGGCAATAAACTTATGTTTCTTGGACATAAATATTTATAGAGAATAAACCTATCTTCATATGTCCTTTAGACTATGTTAGTTAAAAACCACCAGTTACTGTGAGTTTTATTTTTATTATCAGGCTGGTAACTCTTACTGTTTCTATTTTATAGATGAGAAAACCAAGCACCTAACTAACGTTCATTTTCTTCCTGGTCTTGTTTTGGAGGAGTTAAACTCACAATTTGGGTCTTACCAGGGCTGTCAATATTGGGTACGAACTTCTATTGGGGAGGTTTTCTTTATTTTGTGAAATTTGTGAAATCAATTAAATTGAAATGGCTAGAGATGCATAGAGCTTAGCAAATGAATGGCTTCTTATGACCTATTTATGAACTTGATAAAAAGTGCTCAAAATATATGACCTTATGTACAACACAACCGGAGACTCTAGACTTCATGCTATTTGGGGGAGTCGAAGTAAATCTTTAGCGAGAAACCTTTCATGGCACAGTGGAACGTTCTGCTGTAGACATCAATGTGGGTAGAAATATTTGCTGCTTTGAGTGTTACTTACTTTTAGTGAAAGATCATTTTAGAAAAGTCTGCCTTTAAATTTAAAACATTTTCATCATTCTACTTTATTTTTTGAAAATGTAATGCATGAAAAGTCACAAAAACTTAAAAATACACAAAAGCAAAACCCAACGCTGCTTGCTGCTTTGTCTCGCCATTCCCCATTTCTCCTCCGGAGCCATTCCCACCAGTCCATGTGCTACATATTCTTCCCCCCAATTTGATGCACATACAGGTATCTTTCTATGTCTTTTTAACACAAAATATGAGCATGATATGTCAAATGGTCCTCAGCTTGATTATTTTGCTTAACAATATATCTGGTAGATTGTTCCATTTTTTTTCCCTAAATACCATGCAAATTCATACATATGAACATTTGAATATTAAAACATTTTTGTTGTGACATGATGATGGATGGGAATTATAGGGAGTTGCATAATGGTGTAGAGAGGTCTCGCGTACTCCTCCTCCAGTTTCCGCCCAGTACGTAGCTCTTTTACATTTGGAATATCCCTCTCGTAATTGCATGGAATATTATTCATCATTTTTTAAGATTTAGCTTCAGAGCCATCAAGCTTTCTAGACTTCTCCCCACAGTACTGAATCAATCACTTCCTTCTTACTGCCGATTTTTAAATACATGGCATCATAATCATCTTCTCAGACAATCCATGCCCTCTTTAAGGTCAAAGACCACCATGCTTTACTTGTCTTTCAACCCACAGGACCTAGCTCAAAGCATGGCACGTATTAAATGTCTGATAAAAAATGGTGAATTTAACATAAATTGTATTTCATTTCAAGGAAATGATACATAAAATCCAATTGTACAAAATAGATGTACATAATGGATGTTATCACCGATTCCTTCTAATGTGATTTTTTTTCCTAGAGAATTTAAAATATAATTCAATTTTTGAAGATCATTTGCTATTATGTTCATGACAACATATGTTCTGAGTATTATGAGATTAAATACTGAAACAGCTATTCAAATGAAAAACTCCAATCTAAATTACGGAACCAGTTCTATTCTCTGTCGTTGTGGTTCCAAATACGAGGGCTGTCCGGAAAGTATCCAGCCACATAATATGCAAAGATGGAGGCGATATGGCTGGATTTTTTTCCGGACAGCCCTCGTGTGTGGCTATGACGTCACTCCGTCGTACTCTTCCGGTCCCTGCTTCGCTCTGCGGTAGGAAAGGGGCAGGCCATCCGGATGCACGTGAGCCTCTCCAGGCTCCAGCGTGGGCCAGGAGGCCCCGCCTACGTGCTGGCTGACTCCGCCCTCCCCGAAGTCTCCTGGGCTGGGTGTCCTCCGGCGCCCTGATCAGGAGCTCCAGTCTTCTCCCTTTCTAGCCACCCCAGCACCCCCCTCTGAGGAGGGCACCTGGCTGCAGGTGGCGCATCGTGAGAGCGTCACTGTGCCGGCGCGGCTCGTGTCCACTCACCTTCCTGTCGCCACTGCTGCAGACGTCGTGACAGAAACAGTGACTCCCACCAACCATGGTCTCCAAAAGTGTTCTCAGGAGCAGCTTTCCAGGAGGTGTGATGCTGACATCGCGTCTCTTACGACCTTGAGGAGAGGAACAGGAGGAAGCAATTGAAGATGAGAGCATGACCCACACAGAGGACACAGGTCAAGGTGGCCGTTGGCACATGCAGGCCCACCCCCTCAGCTACCTCTCCGGACAGGCCGCCACCGGCTCAGCCCGCGTGCCTTGCTGCTCCCGGTTCACCGACTGCCCCTGACTCGGGACTCTGCTGGGATCCATCACGTTCCTTAGATGTTCAAGCTCGTGTCCAGAGGCTCGTCCGTTTCCCGAGGGAGATGAGCTGCTCAGCCCATCCTGAGGAAGGTCCAGCCTAGTCCCAGAGGCTGGTTGGGGACCCATGCCATCTTGCCCTCTCTTTATTTTTGTCTTTCTCTGTCCTCAAGGCCGTCCTCATCTCCATCAGTTCAAAACCAAAGGCCTCCATGCACATCACTTCTCCCTTCTGTTAGTGCCCATATTAGCGGCCCCCTTCGATTGGTGCGAGACAAAGCTGAGACATCTGCCACAGGTGGGTTAGGCTGGAGGTCAGAGGCAAGTTCATGTCCGTGATCACGGTCCCCATTAACAAACAGCACCATGTTCCAAACATGTAACACAGCTTCTTTTTGCCTTTGGTCTCTCATTAAATGAGAGAGAGAGAGAGAGAGAGAGAGAGAGAGAGAGAGAGAGAGAGAGAAGTTTTTTTTTGTTTTGTTTTGTTTTGACAAGTGAAGAGTTTCTTCACATGCTTATTAGAAACTGAGAAGGGTCAGACGTGGCATCTCCCCGTTGACCCCAGTGGCAGTGGTGTTGCTCAGAAACGATCTACTTCTGAGCACTAAGATGACTTTTCTCTCTCTGCACTCCTTGGCATCTCCACAGTGAACACGGGCATTTGCCATCAGGTTAGGGACAAGGGTAAGAACGGACAGAGTGACAAGGCTGCACTCTTGGACTCTTGGCAAGCCTTGCCATGGGAAGAGCAGTGGGCCTGAGGGGGACACCCAAGGGCGGCCTTTCTGCGGGGCCGCATTGCTCTTTCCTGAGCACAGCATCACAGCAATGGGGCTGCAGGTGAGGGGGTCTGTCAGCCCACACAAGCCATCAGCTGTCACGTTCCGTGCCGCTGTGCGGAAGGTTTACAAGAATAGTGACTCATCGAATAAAACGGTTCATTAAGGTGAAATTCAATGGTCAGGAAATTAAGTCAGCATTTTAGAACTGTTACAGTAAAAAATAACTGCTTTATAATATGATATTTTGGAAGTCATATCCTAGTCAATGTTATCTTGATTCTCTGTGGAGAGAGCAGATCAGTGGCAAACCTCAGGAAGCAATAAATGCTTTTCTATAGAAGCCCTTTTCCCATCGATTTCTATACCAAGCCAGTAGCCTAAACTGATTGTGAAAGTACAACACTAGGAAAAGTTTTCATCTAAAGAAATTACACAAGGTGCTGAATTTTTGTTCTTTAAAAGAAGTTATTTTTGGTCAACTTTCATCCTGAGTATACCTGCTCTATCTCACGTGGGCATCATTCTCTTGTCAGTTCTGCTATTTTTGGCCAGCTGTTTCCTTACTAGCTTATAGCTAACACCACAGCTAGCTCTGCACTCATACAAAATGTTCTCTTTGGGATCTACAGAATTAAATGAAAAAGCAAGGAGGGCAATAGAATTTGGACATTCTATTTCTGTATCTCTTATTAGAGTCTTCAAAGTCAAATTTATATTTTGGGATTAGTTAAATGCTTTTTAAAAATCTCACTGAAATATCCAGCACACAGTTTACATTGACTGTCACCAGTGTAGTAGTTGTAGGTGCCTCAGAACCTCAAAGCTGGTAATTGTCTCTGAGGAAGAAAGTACTCAGAGAGATACTCAAGATGGGTGCTGCTCAATAGATACTCAATGCAAGCCCCATCTATAATTTAAGATCTTTTTGTAGTTACATTTAAAAAGCTAAAGAGACATACATAAATCTTAATAGTACATGTTATTTAATCCAGTGTATCTAAAATATTATCATTTCATTATGTAATCAAAATGTAAAAAGGGAGGTATTTTATATTCCTTTTATCATACTAAGACTTTACCATTCAGTGCCTATTTTAGGCTATCTGAATTTGGACTAGCCACATCTTACCTGCTCATTGGCACTTGAAACCACATGTGTGGTTCGTAGCTACCACATTAGATAACACAGCTCTAGGAGCTAATATGCATAATAAATTTAGTACAGGTTCTAAATATATACATAACTATATATAATTTTAAAATAGTTCATACTTCCAGTAATGTTGGACTTTTTGAACATAAATACTTTGTTTTTCATGAGAGCCTGACATCTCACAGATACTAAGATAGGCATGTTACAGATGATGGGTATATGAAATGAATTAATTTAAAAATACACTTTAAAGATACAGGCATAACTTCTTTTTCACGTGTGGGTTTATGTGTGTATGTCAACTGAGTTTCTCTGTCTTTTCTTAATTTTGACCTACAGCTATTTTTTGTGAAGTCTTCACCACTTGTTAATGGACTGAGATTTTAATTTTTCTTTTTACAAACATATTGAGTGAATTCCAGAGCCCAGCAGCATTAGAGCCCACATTGCAAACTTTCCACTGTTAGCCAGATGCCCGCTTCTGATAGATGTGATTTTCAGTTCACAGTGAGGAGTGCAGTCCTTTGCTTTCACCTTCGATTATTTGGTGACATAAATGCAGCATCTCTTCATTGGTCTCACGTTTTCTTTTCATTTAGAATTCTGTTCAAATCAAATTCTTCTCTGAAGACTGAGACCAGCTCATCTCCTAAAACTTCTGCTAAAAATGGCCCATCACATTCTTGGATTACTACAAACAGTCTTGTTTTCTTTACATATATAAGACATATTTTCTTTGACAGGGACAGGAAGTCACAGTTTCTGAGTGACATTTGAGGTCAGAGACTGAGCTTGGACTTCACTGGTTGGGAGACCAGACTGTAGGAATCAGTGAGGAGAGTGTGCCTATCCCAGTGGTGTTTCCTTACTTACCTTTGTAATATGCTAATTCTTAGAAAGAGGTATTAATAACATCTTTCTGTGACAAATGGCCCTGGGGTTAAGTGGCACTTGAGTGCAATTACTAGGGAGAGAAGTGAGGAGAAATGAAGTTTTAAATAGTTCTTTAACAGAAAATGGCATCTTTGGATGAACAGAAAGTAGGGTGTTGAATATTAACACACAGATGTAAGATGGAAATAAGACCAGGTGCTATCTGAAATCAGCTCAGTGGGTCCTTCAGAGTTCCTGGGGGTGCAAAGGCTGCCATCTTCTAAGACAAGAGCTAGCAAACTTTCTGCAAAGGTCCAGATAGTAAATATTTTAGGCTTTGAGGACCATATGGTCTCTGTCAGAACTACTCAACTCTGCGACTGGAGCGCAGAAAGCAGCCTTAGACAAAATGTGAAGCAATGAACATGGCTGTGCTCCAATAAAACTTTATTTACAAAAAGGGGGTTGGCTGGATTTGAGCCGTGTGACCCCAATGTAAGAAATAAAACTTTATGAAACATCTGTTCGTTAGCTGCACTTTTGTAATATGCTAATTCTTCACGCCCTGCCACGCTCACCACCACTCAGCCTGCCTCAGGCCCAGCAGGAAGGGGAGACAAAGCACGGCCCGGAGCATGCGCACCTCATTTCTGCTCATTCCCGGGGCGGCTCTTTGTCAGATAGCCCTGCCCGTCTGCACAAGAGGCAGAGACACAGGAGCCTCCGTCTGCATGGCCGTGGGCCCAGATACAGTGTGGGGGATTCTACCAACTACAGAGAAGAGAATAAACAGGTGCATGCAGCTGCAACGAGGATTGTACTTCAGTCTTGTGTGTGTAGAACAGCTAAGGCTCCGAAGGGAGTTACATTTTCAGGTGGTGGTTTACTGTATTTGATGTGATAGAGTAATTGCAGTTGTGAGATCTGAGAACAGAGGCTGACCCAAGTTTTTAGACATATCTTCTGACACAAGTGACAATTATTTACTGTACAGGGTTAGAACATTGTTTTAGAACTCATGTGGCACATATCTTGCATACCCTACTATTCTTCCTGTTGCAGTGCACATTAGACATCACTAATATTAGTAAATCATAACATTCTTGCCTACTGAACTCAGACTTGGCCTTGGAACCCTCTGTATCCTGGTCTAGCCAGGCGTGACCCATCAGGTAGCGTTGGCATGCCATCAGCCATTATTTGTTCTTGTCTTAAAATTTTATCTTTTTTGTTTGTTTGTTTTTGTTTTTGTATTTTTGACACTGATCTTATCTATAGATGGTGGTATGGCAATATATAATATTGTTTTTTGTCTTTTAGGCCAAATCTCCTTTCTTAACATTTGCCACATTTTAATCTTGTTCTTATTTTCAGATCATGACATATGTCTCCATTTTTGTATAGCTAAGTTTAGTCACAAAATGAAAAACTGGAATAATTTTATTCACCCCCTTAATTTTACAGAGTAACTGGAACCCAGAAGATGAAAGTTCTTACCCATGGGCACACAGCTAGATAATGGCAGCAGTGAAAGTAGAGCATGGAACCCCCATTCCTACTCTACTACTCTCGTTTGCCAAGGCCAAGTTAATATACGATGAGAGTAATTGAAAATCAGTAATCGTTATGACAGTAAGAGGGTGAAATTGCTTAATAATAGAACTTTAATTCCTCAGGTTTCTGTTTCTTGCATTTGTAGAGAAGAACCAACATATTTCTCTCTCTTTTTTTTTAATGTGAAAGAAATAGTATCCTGAGCAATCCTTGCTCGGATCTTTGGCTACTTCTAGAACTCTTTAGATTTTATAAAATGGATTTGACATTGTGAAAAATAGGGTTTGAAGACTGCTTTCTAGGACATTCTCATTTTGGTTCGGCTATAAAGTGGTGCCGCTGTCCTTGTAATAATACCTCGGCTATTCCTGTTTCAATAAGATGCCTTTATGTGAGGTCCAAAGTACTGACTTTTGTAGGCTCTTTCCAGATGAAGTTATAATAGCAATTCTGAATTCTTTTTAGTGTATTTTGACCCAAAGGTCTGTCAGGTTATGTGGTTTCTCATTTTGTGCAGCTCCATTCGCCAGTCCAAAATTGTCGTACGCTCTCAGGCAAGCTGTGCGCATCACTGCTCTTTAGGTGCACACAGTTTCCTAGCAGGTGTGCTACCTGAAATCCTCATCACAGGCAGGTGGAGTTAGATTATCTTATTCTTTCAAGAGCAGGAAAATAAAACTTCAGCAAAAATGAGCTCAAGAGAGACCAATTATAGAGCAAGTAGATCTAACTACAGTGCTTACATCTTAGGAGGTATACTTATTTTAAAAAGAATGATTTTAATAGATTAACTAAATCTTCCCATTAAAACTTTGAGTCCTCTAAGTACCAAGAATTATGGCACTTTCCATGACAGAGAAAATTAGTCCAGTATAATAGACCCAAGAAAGTTTTGATAAGAGACTTTTTTTGATCTATTAATTAGATTAAAATTTGGAGACACTGGAGAATTTTCTTCCTTTCATATTCCAATTTTGAGGGAAGAGCTACCAAGCAGCGAAACCTCATGATGATAACCAAAAAACAGAAAATAACTCCAATATGCTGGAACTAAACCTTGAACTTCACCTCATTCAGCAGACCTTGAGAGCACTGTGTTCTCCTACACAGAGAGGAAAGAATCCTCCATGCTGAAACACGCGTGGGTAAATTCGGGATGCCTCTGGGTCCCCACTTTTATTTTGCTATTTCTAAGTTGGCTCAACAAAACCCTTCTGAACAGATACACAACTACGTACACACCCATGTGGCTCCGTTAGTAGGTGCATTCGTTTTGCAAATATTTAATTAACATTTACTCTGAGTTAGATGTCGTGGTCCCTAAAGTTGCAAAAGTCAAAAATCATAGCCCTCAGAAGACCGTCGTCAATGTGCAAGAGACACAAATGAGCAAGTCCTTTCGCTACTACGCGGCCCAGGGCTGGGAATGCAGCAAGTCCTGCGGGGGTGCCGGCTGAGGGCAGTGCTGGAGCCCGCCGGAAGGCTGTGGGAGCTTGGAGGGCGGGCACGGGGCGGGCACGGGGCGGAGCTCACCGGCCCAGTCTGATTCAGGAAAGGTGGTGCCCACCTGCCAGCTGCTGGGAGGGGGGCCGAAAATGATGGCTGTCCTTCAGCCCTTGCCCCAAAGCCACACACTTCAGTCTGCCCCCCATATACCTCGCACCCCCCAGTCCCCGTCCCTCCTCCGGGACCCAGGTGAGTGCCCGCGAGGGAGGGGCTGTGTGCACACCCTTTAAGGGGACGTCTGGGTTTTCCTCACCCTTCTGTCCCACCCTAATGGTCGGAATCCCCACTGCTTTTCACAGCCACAGCTGTGGGGGCTCTTCTTCCTGGCCCTGGTACTCCGGGCTGGGGAGCCTGGTGTGGGGCTGCGGTCCCCCACTCCCGCGGGGAACCTCCATGGCAGAGATAGTCCTCCCGATTCTCTACCACCACCCGAGGTTGGGGACCAGCCCTCGCTACGTTGCCCCTCCTGCCAGTCTGGCCGTGGCTTCTTCCTTATATCCTTGGTTATAAAACTTACGTTCAGATAGACTTCAGCTGGTTCTCCAGGTCAGCTGTTCCGTAATTTAGTTGCAATTTTCATGTTCACGGAAGGAAGCAGGCCCCGAGGTTACCTCCTCCGCCAGCCTGGCTCTCTCCCACGCAGACCTTTGTACTTGACTCAGTCATAGAGAAGAACTAACTTGATCATCATGCATTAAGCTGAATTATGATGTTGAGCACGGAAAATAGATTATTTTCATGTCCTTGGTTGTTAGAGTACCTAATAATGAAAATGAATCATTAGACCTTTTGAAATATTTTTGAAATGTCATAGATTTTTGCTGTATCCAAGAATTCTTGACAATGTAACAGAACATTGCAATCTCATAAAAAAGAGGTGTGTCAAGGGTTATTCTTTAAAAAGCATTCCTTTAAGAATGTGGTTGAGACCATCGCTCTCATTTGACTTTTGGCTACTATGACATTGGCCTTCATACCTGCTGTTCAAATCCCAAATGTTAAGTCACTCTCGGTCTCTAAGGACAGAGGGTTTTAGATAAATGTACCTCATTTATTAGCCTATTTTTCTTTCATTCATTATCATTCACTGTTTTATTTTTGAAAATAATACTAATGACTAAGATTAATCTTGATTAGTGGTAAAATGTAACAAAATGAACACATTCCTAGTTTTTACAAGTTGGGCACATTAGCTTTCCGCAGTGTATGACATACAACAGAATTGTTCAGAGGCAAAGCTGACACTTTGTGTTTTGATCTTTTACGTGTATTCCTTTATTCTTTAGTTCTTAGAAATGGTAACAAACTATGTGTCGTGATGATTTCCAAGTGTGTACGTTGGCAGTGCAGGTAATACTACACCGGCTCGGTCAGCAGTGAGAGCTCATAAACTCTGCGAAGTACAACCGGCCCGTTGCCCGCATCGCAGTCACGTGGTATTATTATGCATGCGAAACCCTGTGCCTGCGGTTCTGACGTTATGGGAAGTAGCAGACTGTTCCCTTAATTCTCATAAGTTAGATTTCCCCCTAAAGACCCATTATGAAAAGGCATGTTGAAACATGTGGTGTCGTTACAAGATCGTTCTTGCTTGGTGACAAGCAACAAAAGGAGAAAAACGTGTCTGACAATTTCTGAAATGTGATCACTAGAAATCGCTCTGAAATTAATGAGATGCTAGGGCGAGCCAAGAACGTAATAGATCATCTCGTGTGCGATTGATGAGGGCTTTAAACGGGACTGCGATTATTTGTCAAGTGAAGGCAACCGTTTTCATGATCAACTACTTTCTCACTACTGCTGCTTAATGAAAATTGAGCAGGTCCACAGTGATAGACATCAAAATGATTACGGAACATTCTGACCCCAAGGAAATTATATGTAATTAAATGAATAGCTGAAGCTTTAGTTTTACTTACTTAAGGACAGTCATCACTCTTTTTTTTTTTTTTTTTGAGATGAGGAAATACTTTAAAAATCAGCTGTAGGGGACATTCTCCCACTTAAAAAGTGAATTTTCCACTTGGTATTTCTTGTTTCCCCTCCATCTGTTGACTCTTGGCATCTCCCATGCTGGCCTGGTTGTGATTGTCCTGTTGCGTGTCTGTCTCCATGGACACAGACTGCTCAGAGACAGGGGAGCCTTGTACAGCAACCGGCCATGAACTAGACTGGACTTCCGTGGACTCAGCCTCTGATCGCAGTGCAGAAAGGAGACCTCTCTCATCCTGGAGAATCATAAATGTGTTTGGGACCTGAATGTCTCCCATCCTTCTGCAGATGCAGCTGGACGGAGCCCTGAGCGGGGAGAGGGGACACCATCTGTTTCCCTTGCTTCCGTGTCGGGTGAGCCATGACAATTGTGGGGAGGAGCCAAAGGAGAAGGAAGGAGAGGGATAGAAAATTATAGGTTCTTTAACAGTCCAGGGGAAAGGTGGTTCACTGGGAAGCAAAAAGTATATGGTAACTGTGCTCTTATTGCTACATACAACCTACAGTTATTCCAAACACAAAAGTACTAAAATCCCACAACTCGTTGCATTTTAATGACTAGAGGGACCGGGCCATTAAGAAAATGTCAGAAAAATGGCTTCACTGACAGGAAGCCCACAGGTTTACAGGAAAAGCATAAATACACTGAAAGCCTCTGGTGGACATTGCAGCCTTTTTATGTTTCGACCAACAGTAATATTTTTCCCCATAAGCCCATCTGGAAAGTTTGTCTTTAGATTTTTTTCAGATCTGAATGAAAAGCTCAACTTGCCTAAGCGATTAGATGAGAATTCTAAAGATTCAAGAAAACAACAAAATAAATATGGCAGACATTGAGCAAATGCCACCTTTTACCATTTCCAGGTGACAGGAATTACTCGGAGAGTGGCGGTGCCAGGGCTGACAGCCCGCTCCTTTAGTTTTCTAGCCAGGCTTGCACAGAAAGGTGTTATCACCTCCCGGGTGCACTGATGCTCTGGGCCCTGGGTCCTTCCAGGGTTTGATTTTCAGTCCCTCGATCACACTGGAATTCCCTCCCAATTTGTCGTTTCAGCTCTCTGAATGGTTGCTTTTAAATTGAGCATTTTCCTACAGTTTCTATCTCTACCTTCTAAATGTACAGAAAGAAGCATCTAGAAAACAGTAATGAGTAAGGTTATACTTTGTGCTGTGAGCCTCTCGGAGCAGATCTGGTTTCATCGGGTCTTACGGGCAGGCGCAGAGATGGGAAGAGTCACGATAACGGAATCTCAGAGAGGCTAGGCGATTTACCCAACACCCCACAGCCAGGAGTGACACGTGCCAAACCCGGTTCTTGTCACTCCAGAGCCCATGCACCTTAATGGAAAGCAGGTGTTGTGTTTTTTCTTCTTCTTGGGAGTCACTCGGGTATTACATTGCGTGTCACTAGGGGACAGAAGCAGGATCCCGGAGTTCTTGGGAATGGTGCTTCAGTACCTGTGTTTGCTATCTGCTCTCCAGGCTAAAGAGATCCCAGTCGTTCTTATCCACCACAAGACATAATACTTCCTATGAGTTTTCTAGGAATGAAAATGAAAAAGCTCTTCAATCTCAGCACAGTTTCTTGGGTATTTATGCAGTGGCTGCCAAGAGCAAGCAGCCAGAAATAAGGGGCCCTCAGAACCCCGAGAATCTAACGAGCAGAGCTCTTTCTCCTGTGTTGGTCGGAGGCGAGAATGCATTACTGAGACAGTCCCCGCGAGGCGGGCTCGTGGCTCCAGGGGCTAGGGCGCCACACCAGGCGTTTCCGTATGGTTCTGTACGTGATCTTGGCCTTCCCATCCCTGTGTCCTCCTAGTGCCAGTGGCAACAAGAAAGCCTGTCCAATGAGCTAGTGACTAAGAAGGCTCATTCATCATTTAGTTTTCCCACTGTTAATAATGTAGCAAACAGTCATTAAATGCCTGCTGCACCACGCCTCGTACTCAGCAGATATAAAGCAGAATAAAACATTGTCCCCAGCATTAAAGAGCGGAGAGTCCAGTAAATTTACCCCCCATGGGAACTTATAAATCCTATCACTGATGGCTGCATCTGAAATTTTCAAAAGGTGAAGAAGCAGCACTGGGAGCTCATTAGAACCTGGCTGCTGAGAATCACACGAGCTAGTGACAAAGCTGGGGCAGCGGTCCATTCCCCGCCGTCCCCACCCCCTGCCGGCCTTGCAGAACGCGATGGTGTGGGCTCAGGACCTGCGCGCCCTGATCAAGTGCATTTCCCGAGGCTCCTGGATGTGTCGGTGTCAGTGTCGCTGATGACGTTCTTGTAACCAAGGGACCCGGCTCAGCCCGAGCACTTCTGGCTGACGGATGGTCGCATGCGAGTAAACAGCTGAGCGCAGGCGCGAAAACCCGGCCCACCCGCCCCCGAGCCCCTAATCCGACGAGTCCCAAACACACCGTGCCGCGTGGGTCCTATAACTGTCATGGCGTGACTGCCGTTGACTTTTATTCGTGTATAATTAACCCTGGAGTGTGTCAGGATGACAGGTGTGGCTCGCTGTCCATTCAGAGACGCTCGCAGGCCTCAGGATTCTAAGGAGTTACATGATCTCCTGTGAGGACGTGGACGGTTAATGTCACCCTTTGTGATTATGTTGACAGCTAACGGTGATAGCTGTGTTTATTGCATTTCACAAAGTCTCTTTCCTCCTTCCCTCCCTCCCTCCTTCCATCTTCGAATGGGTTTCAGTTTAGAGGCAAAGCAGGGATGGGAGGGAGTCAGGACTCTCTCAGCTGGCCCGTATGGCTGTCATTCCAAGGATGGTTGGAAACAGTGCTTTCTTAGCCCATCCCCAATGACACAAGCTGCCTCTCCCCATGACAGGTCCTTGCTGTTCCACGGCTATGAATTCTTGAGCTCTCTAAAGCATAATTGCTGCTGCCACTTTCGTCACTGTCCTGGAGCTGTCATGTCTACACTGACAGCAGCTCCGAGCTCCCAGCAGCATAGGGAATGCTGGTGTGCGGGGGCTCATGACCGTGTGCGGGGGCCCTCCACCCCCAGTGTTTGTCCTCTCCGGGCCGATCAACTCTCACAGGCTGGTGCCCTTTGCAAGGTGCCCTGATGACCCCTGGTCCCTGCTGCTCTTCTGCAGTGCAGGGACAGACTGAGCCTGCCACATGTGCTACCCGTGGTACATTCCAGTGACAGTAAAGTAGGGCACTGCCCACAGAGCCTAGCAAGGAGCAGCCTCCACCCCTCTCTCATTAAAGTCTCCCTTTCCGGTGGTAGTAGCATTTACACTTTCGTCATTACCCCCTGCGAGACGCGCCTTCTTACAAAAGCTTGTGGCTTCATACTAATAGGTGACTCATTCCCGAAGTCTCCATCTGAACCGGGGACACACATCCTGCTCACGGGAGACCAGTCCCGGCGTTCACCGGTGTGCGATGTGTAGTTAGTAGTCACACAAGAGGGGGGTAGGTACTGGTCTTGAAGGCCTTAATTTAACTGGCTTTCACCTCATTAGCTTTGTGCTTGGAGCCCACAGCAGCTGATTCATGCATCACCCAAAATTTGTAAAAACTGTGAGAGCCTTTGGTTCCTCTGATAAAAGCAAACAAAGATAGAAGCTCAAATTGCTTTCTGGGTAATAGATCTTGTACAAGGCTCCCCCCACCCTGCACCCCCCAGTGCGGCTTGGGGACCACCTGACAGTAATTCAATTATTCTAACGTCTCACTGCCACCTCCCACACGCGTCCCCCCTTTTGTTTGGTTATTTGGTGGCGTGTGCAATTATCTCTGTCTGAGAAGCAAGCACAGCCGCCCACAACCGCACGTGCTGTGCATGAGCCTGACATGTGACAGGGGGAAAGAGGCAGGCTTCCCCCCTTCCTCCCGGGTTGTAAACTGGGGGTTCACATTTCCTTGGGTGAGCCCGTTAAGCACCGAGCACCGTCTTCCTGAGCACACGCGGCAGATGGGTAGCAATGTTGTGCCCGGGGGGAAGCTGGCCAGTTTCTTCAGTTATTTTCACGGCATAAGCATGTGCCGAGGAAATGCAATGGCGCATTTGAGGGCGTGTTTGTACAGGACCGGGGTCCTTCCGTGTGACTGTAATTTGCGGACGTGTTCACTGCGTGTCGGGTGCAGTCGGGGGGCGGCGCCCTGTAAGTGATCATGTGGCACCTTCACACGAAATGAGGCTCCTGTTGGGAGCTCTCCTGGGCGCTGCTGCCCAGGGATTGAGGCAGCTGTGCCTTCCTTCCGCTCAGGGCGACTCGGGACCGGAGGAAATGAAGCACGCTCTTTAGGTGACCCCTCAGGACCTTCCCGCGCATTACCCGCGGGACGGCGCATCTGGGTGCAGGAGGAAAGGTGCTTCCAGGAGGCCTGCCTGGCTGTGTGCACTGATGCCACCGTGTCGTAGCTTTAGGTGTATGTCACAGTCTCCATGTCCTTCTGTGACATGGGGACTTGCGTCACTACCTCCTTGCAATCCCCACAACTACCCCCTTGGCTTGTTGTGAGGATCAAAAGACGTCAGGGGGCAAAGCTCCTTTTCCACAAAAGTGCTCAGTAAAGAGCTGTGGTGCTGGTGGCCGGGGCAATACCAGCGCACACCTGGTTGCCGTGCACGTGGGCTTGCTTGCTGCCAAAACATTTCGAAGATTCCTCCTTTAGGGACTTGCCACTGATAGGCAGCCACGCCCCAGGGCTCCTCGGCTCAGCTGAAAACGCTCCTGGCCTTGTCTTCCCTCTGCAATATGCACCCTTGTTCCTGACTGTTGCTTCCGGAAAGCAGGCACACCAATACATTGACTCCAAGGTTGTCGTTTCAGGGGACATTAGAGGAACAGACCTTTGGGGTCAGAAGAGAGCCCCCAGTGGCAGAGGAGAGGGAAGCAGCTCCAGTAGCAGGAGAGCTCTGCCGTGACGACACATCAGCCACTGTCGTGGATGGTCTGGACTCCTGGTCACTTCGGTACCTCATGGGTAAAGACGGGATGCTATTGTACCACGTCGTCACTGTTTCCACAAACAGCCAGCTTCAGTATGCGTGTTATTTTGTCTTTTCAAAAAGATATCCTGGCCTTTCCATCTCATGATTTTTATTTATATTTATACTGTTCAGCATCAAGGATTTTGGGATGCGTCGTTTAGATTCATCCATTTACTTCTGTGTGTATATGTGTGTATACATCTTATAAAGACACACTACAAGTTTTTGGAATGTGATTTCATTTCTTTGTAAAAACTTGTCCTTGGATTTACTCTGAATATCCAAATAAGGTTTTGAATGATCTCTAATAAATTCATTCTTAAGCGTTTCATTTGTATAGGCAATTCCTCTCTCCAGTCCAATGGTTGTACAGATAGATTTTTACATTTAAAAGTTTGGATCAATTTTTTTTAACTTTGGAAAAGTGGTAATAATTTATCCATTAAAGTATCAGTATTGGAGAGAAAGAGTCCATTGCTTTAAAAAAAAATAAAAAGGCAAAAGTGATTTGGAAGAAGCAACAACCCAGATGGTTTTTCTGGTGGAGACAGCTATCAGTGAGACGATGCAAACACAAACGCAGAGAGGGAGGAAGTCGCGGAGGAGACGCGTTGCTTCCTTCCCTCACGGCGCTGCAGCTTCGCCGGTGCTTGGAGACCGTCCACTTCTTTGGTGGGTCCCTGGTCCCTGTGTCCCAAAATTAGTTACGGCATTTGAGAGGCCCCTCAACGCAGGTGGCTTTCGCATTGCGACGTCTAAGTTAACGCTTTAGGGGACTGAAGGTAGAGAGAGGAAAACCTCAGTGGTTTTGGACTAGAAATGACAAAGGATCTCAAGAGTGGGCTGGTCTGTAATTCTAGGGCCACGCTGTCCAGTGCAGCAGCCACTAGCCAAGTGTGGCTATTCAAACTCAAAGTAGCTACAACAGAATTAATTTAAGATGCAGTTGCACGAGCCGCACGTGAGGCACCCAGTAGACGTACCTGGCCAGTAGCTATCGTGGTGGACAGAGCGTAGATGACCACGTCTATCACTGCAGAAGAGGCCCACCAGGCGTACTGTTTTCTGTCCTGTTTCAAATGGCACATCTGGTCAGCCTATTGGACAGCACTGCCCTAGAGATTGATACAAGCAGTCACAGTGCCCAGAGTGGTGAGCACCAAGAGACTCCTCAAAAGGAAGGACAGGAAAATGCAAGTATTATCAGCTAATCTGACAAAGACTGGGTACCAGGTGTTTCTAGGAGCAGAGGCAGAGGAAGCAGGCCTTCCGGTGGTTCGGGGGAGGGGGGCAGGTAGTAACCCAACAAACAGCCTGCACGTGTTGCAACCTACTCGCCAGGTTTCGCAGCATGGCAGGCCGGGAATTAGAATATCTAGAGATTGACCTAGTATGAAAAAACATACCCCCTCTCCCCGACACATACCCATCGTCATCCTTAACCTTGTGATTCTGAAGCTATATTTGCCATCTAACCTGGGGTAGGACTGTGGACACAAAGACCAAAGCTATGGACATATGGCAGATGATTGCTTGGAAACTTCATTGACAAAGCTGTGACCTAAACCCATAGACTTCGGAGGCGGGGGAAGCATGTAGACAATGGGATGGTCGTCAGACTAGAATGCACACATCCGGGACTCAGGGAGACCCCTGACTTGGCCTACTTCATAGTGTTATCTAGTCCTGATTCAAGTTAAAACTGGGAAAGATTAGGTTACCCCCCTAAGACCATCAAGGAATCTCTTTGACTGGACTACAGTTCTTCAGAACTTTTGGAAGCATTTTCCTTGCTCCACATTTTTGCTATGTCATTCTCCCATTCACTCATTCATCCATTCATTCGTTCATTCAACAAATACACATTAAGTACCTATTTTATGCAAGGAGATACAGCAGAAAACAGGCAAAATTCCTACCTTCCAAGAGCTTATACTGTAGTGGAAGAAAACGGGCAATAAAATTCGTGCAATTGGTAGGATACGTCGTATATCAGACTGTAATAAGTGTCGCAGAGAAAAGTAAATCAGGACAGCAGGCTGGGCACGTCCTGATTTTAAACCGTCACAGAAGGCACAGGAGCCAGGGAAGGCCTCGGTGAAGGTGAAATCCGGGCAGAGACCTAAAGGCAAAGGAGCAGTCCACGTGCAAACACGGGGTGGGAGCTCGCTGGCCTCCTGTAGGGCACCTGTGCGTCTGCCGCAGGGCGTGGAGGGGAGCGGGCAGGACGTGCTGAGGATTACCCCGCAGGTGAGCAGGCCAGGAAGAATGTCACCTTTCCCTCCAGATGGCTTTGGAAGAGAGCCTTTGGAGGATTGTGATCAGAGGAGTGACATGACCTGATTTGCATTTTAAAAGAGTCACTCTGGATGTGGTTTAGAGATTAGAGGTTAGTGCAAAAGTTCAGCGAGTAGTGATAATGGCCCAGAACAGAATGGTCACAATAAAACAGTGTTTCTCAAGTAGTTTGGTCTTAGAACCTGTTTACACTCCTAAAAATTATTGAGGACCTCACAAGTTTTTGTTTATGAGGATGATATTAATCCATATGTATCAGATTAGAAACTAAAACTGAGGCCTCTAAAAATTTATTGATTCATTCAACAAGGGCAATAATAAGTCTATAATGTATTAGCATATTATTATAAAAAAAGAAACATATTCTCCAAAAGAAAAGGAAGTGAGCGAGAAGGGGAAGGTTGGCGTCCCTTCGAGTCTGGCTTCACGGGTCGCGTTGATTCTCCTGTCTGCCATGGCGTTCAGTCTGTCGTGCTATGTTGTTCTGACCGAAGTCTGGAGAAAACCTATTCTTCCCGAGGTACGTGGACTTGGAAAAGGGAAGAGCTTTCAGATACCAGTCGATATTAGTCTTTGATAGTCCACCCAAATTTATAATAAATAGTTCTTCAAGGTTAGCTTCAGTGAAACTATGTTCTGGGAACTTTTTGGACTCGGTTGCCCTGAAATCCACGAGCCCGTCTCACACTGTGAGCACGTCTTTACCCACCCTACCTGGGTGGCATCGCGAAGCGGCAATTTGAAAAATAGTGAATATTGTTATGCAGGCTTTAAAAATGTTGATACATTTTATTGTGCAATATGAAAACTATCACATTCACTGATATCACCACCAATCTTATCAAGAATTGGTTTTAAGTACCGGGAAACTTTCAAGCCCGTCGTGGTAAATATGAGTCTTCAGTTTCATCATTTGTACCAATTTCATGGGTTCTTCTCCTTGAAGTGACAGACTCCTTTTTGTTTGTATGTCAAGAAAATATCTGTCAAGTAGCCAATGCAGATGATAATAGTGTGTCTCTTAGTTGTGCTTTTTGGCAGAAATGGTGTTCCACGAGAAAAGGGGCTCGTGGAGCTTGCAAACACACAGGTACTCAAGTGTACTTCTGCAGGGAACCAAGGGCTTTATGTATATTTTCCATTTTACCATGTACAGTATTATAAAAGTGTCCACTCAAAGGTTGATATTTAATACAATTAAAATTAAAAATTGGTAGTGTTTCATTGATAGGCTGACCAGACGTCCTGTTTTAAACAGGACAGAAAACAACTGTCCTGTCCCATTTCAGACAGCACATCTGGTCAGCCTGAATATTAAGGACATTCTTATGGGACACTGCCACCCTCTTCCTCACTTCCCCTCCCCCGTGCGTGTGTGACAGTGAGGACACAAGCCCACAAGTACGGTTTGCTGCCATTGTTTTGCTTTACACTAAGACCTCAATCGTTTTGCCTCCATTGCTTTTCTACCATGATTGCAGTGTCAATGCAGTTACAAGTCAAATAATTTTTGAATATTATGAACTTCTTTTTTTGCTTTGAAGGGACAGGTTCAATTTATTGGACTATCTCCTCAGTGGACATCTTGTGGGTACCCTGCAAGAGTCTTGGGGACCCCCAGACTTCATGGAGCACAATTTAAGAGCCAGTGCCACGAAATGATTTGGTGATGTTTTATGTAGATGTGGCGCTTGGGAAACCTGGAGGAGGCAAGGACGGCTCTGAGGCTGATGGCGTGAGCAGCGCCGTTAGCATCTGGGAAGCTGGGAAGGTAGCGGTGTTAGCCGGGGCTGGGGACAAGGGGCGGGAGGGGGCGTTGGGCACAAAAAATTAGGCATTCGGTATTGAAATTCCTGTCTTAGAAAACCTGCACTGTGCTTTTATTTTTTTAGTTGCATATTTAAGAGAGAATTTAAGATTACTGTGGCTTTTAACCATCTGAACTATTTCTAATAATTAAAATAGCCACCTTTTATAAGCTTATGGAAGCTACTTGGCTGTCCTTCAAAGCTATGTGGCTTTCTCAACCCTCACTTTAGGAACTTGCCCTTCATTTGGAAAACTCTTTGCTGAGGACTCAGTAGAGCAATGGTTCTTAATGTCAGCATTTTGGGCCAAAGAGTCCTTGGGAAATCTGACCGCAGATGTGGAGCCTTCGTTTACCTTGGTGCCCTTCCGATGTCAACCAACCAGAGTTAGTGTAGATCCCACAGGTTCAAGCCCCACCCCCTCCACAACTGTCCTCAATTCAGATGCCCATTGCTGTTTCAGGGCCCCTAGACCACCTGTGTTTTGGAACCATTGGCTGCAAATAAGGGGACTTTGATAATTCACCAGAATAACTCATAGAATTCAGGAAAGTGCTGTACTGACCACGACATAAAGGATACAGATGAGGACCAGGCAAATGAAGGGACTCAGAAGGGGAGGTCTGAGAGAGTTTCAACACAGAGTTCCCATTGTCCTCTCCCCATGAGGTCTGACTGTCTCCCCTCCTGCACATCGATGGAGCCCTGCGCTCGACAACACCGAGACTCGCCTGAGTCTTGGTGTCCAGAGTAGTTTTATTGGTGTTTCATTACATGGGCATGATTGATTGAATCATTGTCCACGTGGTTGAGCTCACTCTCCAGCCCGCCTCCCCTCCTCAGAGGGTGGGCTGGTTCAAAGGCCCAACGCTCCATTCACAGGGCTGGCCTTCTGGTGACCGGCTCCCATCCTGAGCCGTATCCTCAGTATAGACTCAGGTGCCATCTCAGAGGTCCATGAATGACAAAGACATTCCGAATATCGCTTGGGAAACTCTTGAGTTTTAGAAGCCCATGCCAGGAGCTCAGGACAGAGACCACGCAGATTCCTTGTTATATAACAACCCTCTTCACAGAAAATGGCCCAAGTTTTACTTAATATGTCCAGGGTTAATGGATACATGGCAAACCCCACTGTAAAAACCCCTGGCTACAGAGTCAAGGACAGGCTTTCCAAATGTAGAGTTGAGACCAGCACCCATTTCAGCCTTCACCTTGGAGGTGCTCCGAAGGGTCTGCAAGCTTACGGTCCGAAGAGAGCGCTCAGTGATAGCAATGCTTTTGCCAGTCCGCCCGGGGCTAGTTACAACAACAAGCTCGTTTTTCTACCGCAGTAGGTAGGTCACTAAGCAGCACTGATTTGTAGGGCGGAACTGTTGGAGGGGACAGAGGCTTTCAGGCATTCTGATCGATCTAAATGTTAAGGGTCACAGGGTTCCTGCACACGTGCAGGGTTCACGCTAACACTGACGTCACCTGGACGACCCCACGGGAGCCCGCGCTCCAGCACAGATGATGAGTCTCCCTTCGCACGAGGTGTCAGCGTTGCAGATTTATCGCTGAGGGAATTTTCAGTGGCCTCTAGCTGGTGACTGCCTGGTCACGCGCATTAGACAAGGGATCGGGTCTGACCCGAGAGGGCCTCTTGAGGCGGTTGGCCCGTGAGGTCACGGGCAGCTATTGTACCCTGTAAGATTAGGGGGCTCGTGGCGCCGTTCTGAATGAGCCGCAGTGCTCACTTGGCTGGGCGAGCCAAGTTCCAGGCACATTAATTACATTCTTTCCGACCGGCATTCCGTTAGTTTCCACCAACTCCTGGGAGGTGGGCATCTTTAACACTTTATTATTGTTTTTTTAAATTTTACATCTTGAAAAACAGACGCACAGCATGTGTGGAGTGAAGCAGAGAATGAAGGCTCTTATCCTCGTTAGATAATTGATGTAAAGTTGTTTTAATGTTGCTTCAGTTATACGGGTAATGAGCTTATACCTCTCTGCACCTGTCTCTCAAGAACTGGGCTCATTCTGTCTGGAAGTGTAAGGCAAATGCTTTAAACACATAAAGAAAAAACCTCACAGATACCACTAGGCTGAGGGGAGAGTGCGAAGGTTCAAGGGAAAGGGGGCACTTGTGTGATTGCATGATGGCCAAGTGCATCACTGGGCTGACGTCACCCTTGTATTTGTAAGTTGTACGGGAGCCTGCATGGCTCCTGAGAGCTGCTGCATCCATCAGGACTTTAATGATTTTACACAACTTAAAGACAGTTGTCCTTTGAAGGGAATTTATTATCCTAGGATAAAGCAAGTCCTTTATGTTGAGAGAACATATGAGTACTCTTCTCTCCTATTTCTGATTTTCAGAAATATTGTGTGTGTATGTGTGTGTGTGTGTGTAAAAAGTCACTTTTAAAGATGGTAACTCGCATCCCTCACTCCCGTGGGCCCCTGCCCTCTTCGTCCAGGACTCCATCCATATGTCGCACTCGTGCGGAATGGCAGTTAGGGTTCATACATCTTAGTTACTGCAGGATCCTTTCCTGCACCGCTGTGTGCTGGCTGTGGGTTCTGGAGGGCGCTGAGACATGTGCACATCACGACCAGCTTATTTGGTCGGAACAGTAAGTTTACATGCCAGTGCATGAGGAGACTCACATTTATCCACGAGAAGTGCAAGGTGCATCTTTTCTTTTGGCCCTGACAAGCAATGATTTCGACATTATGTTTTTATTACTGCTCGTGTATCCTAGTGGCATTGCTGACCCTCTGGCACCCCGTGATTAACTGGAGCTCGCAGTAGTAGAACTGTCACGAGGGACCTCACGTGCGCTCATGAACCTGGTGGTGATGGGCGGCAAAAGGAAACGGAAATGGGAATCCTATCAGAGAGGAGTGTCTTTTCTCTTTCTGTGAGCCAGTGAAGGGTAATTCTAGGAAGCGTGGAGATGTGGAAGAGTTAGTTTTCAATTATTTAAGCTATATATTTAGTAGCTTTATTTTCTTAAGCAAAAAGAAGAAAAAAGGAGACTTTCACTGAAGATTCTTTAGGGGTCCACAGTCCTCCTTGCCTGTGGGGGTACATTCCAAGACCCTCGGTGGATGCCCAAAACTGGGGATAGTACCACACCCTACATGTGCTCTGCTCCTGTACACACACATCGTGCCACTTAGAGGAAGCACTTCACTGCTTCTCTTCGGAGCACCCGAATTGCCGGTGTTTCTACGCTTGTGCTTTGGGGCCGTTATGAAGTGAAATGGCACCAAGATACTGAGACAGCGGCTAAGCGACCTAACGCGGACTGGAGGGCATCACGCCTCTTGAAGACCCGAAACGGACTCACTGTCATTTCTGTGGCATTCTACTGGCCAGAGCAAATGATGAGGCCAGCTCCGTTTTAAAGGGTTGGGAGACTGATTCCAACTCCTGCTGGAGGAGCTGCTGGTCACTTTGCAAACTGCAGAAGTACATAGCTACAGTCATTAGAGTCGTCAGTACCATCAGCGCGGTACACTGTTATACATAAGCAAAAACACACGATGCCAGCTAATTGTGACCATCAAGTGGAAACACAGGCGGAGAATGGGGGAGGGAGTTGAGGTGGGTGACATTTGGGTGAACCTCTGAAGAAGGAAGCGCCTGGGGCCTGAGTGTTCCCGGCACAGCGGGTCCGAAGAGGCGAACTACAAGGGCGGCGGGCGCGTCCGAGTAGGAGCAGGCCCGTGGGTTGGATTTACGAACCGGCAGCGCCTCGAAGGCCACGGTGAGGTCTCGGACCTCGAGGAGCTAAGCCATTGCAGAGTCTTGAGCAAAGGAAGGCCTGGGTACTGGGAGGCGGTGCTCAGAATCGGCTGGAGGAGGGGCAGGAGGAGCGGGCGCCAGCGCAGGCAGGAGCCGTTGCAGCCATCCGGGCCCAGATGCTGCGGTTTGCAGCGGGGGCTGTGGAGGTGCTGAGAAGCATTCCGGTTCCGAATCGATTTTGACGGTGGAACTCATGACTCAGTCACTCAGCCACTCTCGTATTTATGTGTAGAAATAGAACCCCATATGTATAAAAATAAGCCAGTTGGTTGCTTTCTTTTCCAAATATAAAGATCCTCAATATCCTAAACAAAACCCTTCTCGGTATTTTTTGAATTGCAACTCAGCGTACTTCGACCTACATTTTAAGGTTTCATTCATCTCCCTAACATGACGTACTGTTTTCAATTTGTTAATAAATCATGTTTATCATACATATTAAATATAAAATAACTTAATGGGTGTCATCTGTTTAAAAAACAAAGTAGAAGATTGCAGTCATGTATATCATAAACAATAGAAATTTAAAAATTATTATAATGCTGTCCTTAATAACTTGTTGACTTCTTAAAATTAGTTTTTAAATTTTCTACAGTTTTGATAAGGTATAATCGACAACAGACTGCACATACTTACATTGTGCTATATGGCGAGTTTTGCCGTATATATTTCTGTGAAACCATAACCACCATCAAGATGATAATAATCATATCCATTTCCTCCGAAAGTTTCCTTGCGCTTTGAAATTCCTCTCTCAATGCACCACTGGTTTGTTTAATGTGACTATAAATAAGATTTTCTATAAGTGGAATCTTACAGTATGTGCTTCTTTAACACAGCATACATTTTTGAGACCCACTTATGTTTTTTCATGGATATGCAGTTCAGTCCTTTTTCACTCCCGAGGAGTAAGTATGCCATTGCATCAATATTTGTTTATTCATTCCCCTGTTGGCAGGTATTTGGATGGTTTCTAGTTCTTGGCTGTTGCAAATAAAGCTGTTAGGAATATTTGTATTCAAGTGTTTCTATGGATTTATACTTTCATTTTTCATTGGTAAGTACATAGGTGTGAAATGATGGGGTCATATACGATCATTAGGTGTATGGTTAGCTTTTTAGGAAATGACCAAACTGTTTTTCCAAAGTGATTTTGCCATTTTCTATCTCACCAGCAGTGTATGAGATTTCTGGCTCCTCAACATTAATGCTGACACTTTAAATTTTAGTATCATGGCATCTTATTGTGGTTTTAGTTTGCATATCCCTAAACTCTAGTGGTGGTAAGCATCTTTCATGTACTTATTTGACATCTGTATATCTTTTTCAGAATGTTTAGCCCACTTTAAAATTGGGTTTTTATTGCCCTGTTATTGAGTTTTCAGAATTTTAAATATAGATTCTGGATTCAAGTCCTTTTTCATATGTATAAATTTGCAAATACTTCCCTTAAGACAGTGGCTTGTTTTTTATTATTATTATTATTTTAGCAGAGTCTTTTGAGGAGAATACATTGTTAATGTTCATAAAAGTCCAATTTGTTATTTTTTTCTTACATGAATTATGGTTTTCGTGTTATAGCTAAGAAATCTTTGCCTAATCTAAAGTAAAAGTGATAGTCTCCTATGTTTTTTTTGCTGGAAGTTTAGAGTTTTGTGTTTTACTGTTGAGTCTGTGATCCATTTTATGTTAAATTTTGTATTTGGTGGGTACGGTGTGATGTTTAGGTCGAAGTGCATACTTCTGTGAAGGGATTTCTAGCACCGCTTCTTGAAGACTGTCCTTTCTCCGCTGAATTGCTGTTACTCTCCTGTCAGAAATCAGTTGGCCACTTTTATGTGTGGGTCTATTCATGAACTTCTCCATTCTGTTTATTGATCGATTGTCTATATTTATACCAAATCTATACTGTTCTAATTACTTTGTAAGTCTTAAAATCAGGTAGTGTTAGTCTTCCAACACGGTTCTCCTTTTTCAAAGTTGTTTTGTTTGTTTTATGTCGTATGCATTTCCATAGGAACTTTAGAATGATCTTACCACATTTAACAAAAATCCTGCTTAGACTTTGATTAGGATTTTATTAAATCTTCAGATCACTTTGGGTAGAATTAACCTCTTAACAGTATCAAGACTGTTAATGAGAATTTAAAATGGTATAGCTATTGTTGAAAACAGTATGGCGATTCCTCAAAACATTAAAAATAGCATTACCATATGATTCAGTAATTCCACTTCTGGGTATGTAACCAAAACAATTGAAAACAGAGTCTCAAAGAAATGGTTTTTATTCCCAGGTTCATAGAAGCATTACTCACAGTAAGTTAACATGCGAAAGCAACCCAAGTGCCCATCGATGAAAAAATGGATAAGCAAAATGTGGTACATCCATATAATGGACTATTATGAGCCTTAAAAAGGAAGTCTGACACATACTACAACATAGATGAACCTTGAGGACACTGTGCAAGTGAAATAAGCCAGCCACAGAAAGACAAATATTGTATGAGTGCACTTACATGAGGTACTTAGATTAGTCCAAATCATAGAGATGGAAAGTGGAATGGTGGTTGCCAGAGACTGAGGAGAGGGAGAGATGGGGAGTTATTTTATTTAGTTATTTATTTATCTATTTATTTATATTGATAAATTTATTGGGGTGACATTGGGTAGTAAAAATTACATGGGTTCCAGGTGTGCAATTCTACAGTACCTGGTCTATGTGTTGTGTTATGAGCTCCCCACGCAGAATCAATTCTCCTTCCATCACCATCTATTTGACCCCTCCTCCATCCTCCCCCACCCTGCTCCCCTCTTACCCTCACTCAGGTCACCACTAAACTATTGTCTGTGTCCAAGAGTTTTTGTTTCTTTGTTGCTTTCAATTTTATGTTCCATATATGAATGGAATCATGTAGTTCTTGGTTTTTTCTGTCTGGCTTATTTCACATAGCATGATGATTTCATGATCCATCCATGTTGTTGTAAATGGTCCTATTTCATCTTTTCTTATAGCTGAGTAACAGTCCATTGTGTATGTGTACCACAGCTTCTTTATCCAGTCATATATCAGAGGACATTTTGTCTGTTCTGCCACTTGGCCACCATGAATAGCTGCAATGAACACTGGGATTCATATATCTTGTGAGCTGAGGTTTTCAAGTTTTTTGGGTAGATACCCAGAAGGGAGATCACCAAGTCATATGGTAACTCTATTCTTAGCTTTTTGAGGAGCCTCCATACTGTCCTCCATAGCTGGTATTATACCAGCTTGCAGTCCCACCAGCAGTGTATGAGGGTCCCTTTTCCCCACAGCCTCTCCAGCACTTGTTGATCCTTGTCTTGTTGATAACAGCCATTCTAACAGGTGTGAGGTGGTGTCTCATTGTGGTTTTGATGTGCATTTCCCTAATAGCTAGTCAAGTTGAGCATTTCTTCTGTATGTGTTGGCCATTTGTATGTTTTCATGAGAGAAATGTCTGTTCAGGTCCTCTGCTCATTTTTTAATTGGATTGTTTATTTTTGTTGTTGTTGTTGAGTTGTATGAGTTCTTTATATATTTTAGATATCAGCCCCTTATCAGAGGCGTTATTATTTAATGAGCACAAAGTTTCAGTTTTGCAAGATGAAACAAGTGCTGGAGATGGATGATGGTAACGATTGCACACTATTATAAATGTATTTAATACCACTCAACAGCTCACTTAAAAATCCAGATGGTAATTTTATGTTACACATATTTTGCCATTGTAAAAACATCGAAAGGAAAAAGAAATAGGGGTATTTAGATCATTTCTTCTTGAGCGAGCTTTGGTATTCTGCATCTTTCAAAGACTGTCCATTTTATCTAAGATGTTGATTTTGTAATATGTCCTTATTTTTCTTTCAACATCTGTGAAATCAGTAGTGATGTCACCTTTTTTATTCTTGACAATGGTCATTTGTGTCTCCTTACACTTTCATATCGTCAGTCTAGCTGGAAGCTTTTATTCATTTTATTAGTCTCAAAACCAGATTTTATTTATTTCTTTTGTTTTCTATTTCTTTGATTTCCACTCTGAATTTTATTATTTCTACCCATCTGTTGCTTTGCAGAGATTCTCTTTGGATGGCCCATGGCCCTACCACCAAGGGTGGGCCTCTACTGCTCTGAAATGCATTCATTTCTCTAATTATTCAGTGAACATTTATTGGGTACTTTTTTGGTTTTGTTCAAGAGTGAATGTTGGATTGTCACAGGGGGCAGTGGGTTGTAAGGGGGCAGACATTTACATATAGGTATGTTATTATGAGGCATCATGATGAGTGGAATAGTGGGTGTGGGTGCCCACACCTGAGGAAGACCTGTGGGAGACTGGAAGGAAGACTAGGGACCTTTTCCTGGGGGCAGGTCATAGTAGACTTCATGGAGAAAGTCTGCAAGAATGAGCAGGAGTGTCTACAGTGGCTCAAGTGAACAGGGCACGAATGGTGTCATAGTAAGATGGAGGACAATGCGAAAACCCTTAAGGGCGTGAGATAGCAAGGCAATTCGAGGTACGACAGAGAGACCCAGTCTGGTATTTACTGACTGTGCATACTTATCCAAGGACCTTCTTCGAGCTGTAAAATTAGAATGATAACAGCAGCCTTGTGGTGGTGGTCTGAGTGTTCAATGAAATCAAGTATTTAATATTCTCTCTCTCTTATAACTGATGGTCAATAAAGGGGCCTGTTATTTCTGCAGTTGCAATATTCCTACTGCTACCATTCCTCCTAGTATGACTGGAACATAAAAAGGGAACAAGAGGAGATTAAATTGGAAGTTGAGGCAAAATCCATGCCAAGAGCCTCATGTGCAAAGTGAAAGAGCTTCAGCTTGATGTTGTAGCATCTCAGGAATGGGACCTTGAAGGATTTTCATTTTTAAATTTGGCTATTCAGAGCCCTACTCCTGACATCAATATGTGGGAGGTGATTGGGAAAAGTAGGGAAGGGTCGGTAGCCCTGGATTACATTACAGAACAGTCAGCTCACATTGAAAAACTTGCTAGAAACAATGTATGAAGTAGGTAGTTCGGGTTGAGCATGTAGCGGACAAAACACATATAAAAACCCAACAAGCACACACATTGGAAGACACGTAGATAGAATTTCAGTGCTTACTAAAGTTCACCATGTGATTCACAATTGTCCTAAGGTCTCCTTTCAATGGATTAGACCCACCAGTTATTTCTGCCACGTGTCTGCCTCCTCCCACACCCTCCCCACTCCCAACTAAAAAGATAATCTGTGCAATGCCTTATTGAGTGTTTGGCCACTTCTGATTGTAAAGTTACATTTTATCTGGGTTCACACTGAAGTAACTGACTGGCTAATTACTCTTCTGGGAATGTGGTTTTAGATTAGTCATTATAAATAATGAGAAAGCAGATAGGCTTACACTTCCTTGTTTCAGAGCCTGCATTCAGAACAAGGAAGAGGAAATAGTATTATCTTTATGGTTTTAGCTTCCGCCACTTTCTAGATGCTGCAGCTGTGCCCTCATTGTATTTTGTAGCCAGAAAAAAAAAAAAATCACCCCTCAGCAGTTCCTATAATTTCAAATTTATAACTATGTCCAGGGCAATTCACCCTGAAGCCAACTAGAAATAAAACTAGAGGAGATAGGCCCATCTGTTGGAGTGATTTCTTAACTGCAGAAAACGTTTTTCTTTCTTTAAAAGCAAAGCTGTAAAATCTGTTTAAATTTCAACCCGTAAACCATGAAACACTAATTTTTCCACTTCTGTCGTCACTTTGACTAAATGAGTTTGCATATGTGGAGTGTCAGAAATCAACAAAACGGTGCAAGGGAGTGTGAGTGATTGATTTTCACCAGATGAAAGTCTTTTAAGGGACAGCAAAATCTTCTTCAGGTAAATTAGGACCAAAGGAATTCTACGTTACTTGGTACGGAAAGATCCATACCTTAACTTCGTATTTCTTCTGCTGCATAAGTGAATTTCAACACCTTGTTTCATTGTTTTTAGTTTCTCTTTCCTTAAATCCTTTATCTCTATTCTTATAAGAAGGTCTCACTTAAAAATCGTGGTAGGGCTAAAGCCATTATTTAAGGGGAGAAATGCCTTACCCTGGACATGGAGACAAGAGCAGTTATTTTGCTTGAATATTGTGGAGATGATTCTATCCATTTTTCTCCTGTTCTTTCTGTGCAGAATGAGCTCTGGCAAAAACTGCCCTGTATTCTATGGAGAATGTGACCTGGGTTGGCATGACGAAGTGAAGGCGAAGGGGTCTGGAATTGTTACCACTCGGGCAGCAGCACCTCGGCCGGCTGAGACCTACGCACCATAGAGCGCCCGTAACGACCGCCCTTGGCTTCCTGCAAGCCGCTAAAAGCAAACAAGCCGACACGAGTGCTTTGCAAGTACTGTTTGGCACTTAGGCCACTTCCCAGCAGCCACAGATCCCGGGGCCGTGAGCAAGACGGCTGGGGGCCGTCAGGCCTGCTGGCACCGTGAGTGGAGCCAGGCTGAGGAAGGCCTCTCTGCGACGCAGTGGTCACCACTCCACCGGGGCGTTCCCGACTGCCTGGGTACCCTGCTAGTGCAGGGGTCGGACACCAAGGGAGGACCTCGCGTTACCTGCACAGCCCGTGGCTGCTGCACCGTCTCTTCCTGAGCGTAATGTTACTGCAGTTGGACGGCTGGCTTACTGCGTTGTTCACTTACGGGGTTGCTTCTGGTGTGTTCTGTGCTCTTTGGTTCCTTCACGCATTCATTCATTCACTCATTCATTCACTCACTCATTCATTCAATAAATATTCCGGCGCCTCCACAGCTTGGAAGGCCCGGACTGTGTTAGTGGAATCCAAGCCTCTCCGAGGAGGCATCGTTTCTCCCTTCCCAGCCCATTATAAAATAATAATAACTGAGTTGAGAACAATGGCGTTTACATCATGGATTGAACTTCAGAAATTTCACACGAACACTTAATTTAAATGCAAGTATACACATTTGTGGTTCCTAGAGCAAACTGTGGTTTCCGTAAAGGTTTGATTATATGTGCAATTTGGATGTCGATTGCAATCCTCTCTCACTGGATCTCAAGTAATGGACAGGTAGAAAGATGGGGCTAACGACTGAAAACTTGGGGGGAAATCCTGCCAACCTTCCAGTCAGCAATTGGTAAATTACAAATAAAGACAAATTTATTCTCAGCACCTCCCAAATGTTTGTGTCCTTTCTTCCTTTCATACTGAACTCTTCCAAGTTCTTGAAGTCAGCTGTATAACAGAACAACGTTGTTTTTCAGGAAAGAATTGCTCTCAGTTGGTATTAGTTATTCTTACTTTGCTGTGAATTTAGATCTGTGTATTAACTCTATCAGAACTATTTGCATTTTAACAGGAGTTTAGAAATAAAAAACCTTTATTTTGTTGAAGGAAAATCAAGATTCAGTAATCATAGGTGGGTCCATTCCTAATAATTGCAAATTACTTCTCAACATGGGCGTGAGGTTAGCCATTTCCACAGCCCTCACTGACAGGTTTGTGGGTAGAATGAGCTTAATTTTTCTTGTTTTAAGTGCAACCCACCCTATTGGTTAGGATCACACAGCTATTTGTATCTTCTTGAAAGCAGTATTTGATGAGGGCTATTCAAAAACAATTTCTGAATTAATACAGAATATATGATTTGGCATAGATCTAAAAATAGTTGCAGTGATGTGTTATCAGAACAACTTCAAGGAGGAGGTGATGGATTGTAATTAGAAAACCAACTGCACACCAAGCACCCGATCATCAGAAATCTTATAGAAAAGGGAACCTCTATTAGGACATCATCACACATGACACCCACACACCTGTTACTCTATTTACAGACCCCTTCATCTTCTGATTGACTGGAGTGACAGAGGGAAGAAAAGGTCAAACAGGAGATGGCAAGAAGTAGGGGCCTTTAGAGTCCTGACTGACCAATGCTTCTGCACAAAGTCAGTGTTTCGTAATAGCAGTTATGACTTCATTCAACCCCACAAAACTCTCATGGGCTACCCTGTGTGTTAAGAAACCCTGTGCCTTATTAATTTGTATTCTCAATGCCATGCAGAGTGCCTAGAATGTAGGTTCACATCTAGAGTCCCTTAAGGTGGAATAAAAGTACGACGGTCGAAAAGAGTCAGACAAGATTTGTATGAGTAGTTACAGAGAGAATTAATGTGAGGCAAGAAGGGGAGGCAGGGGATTAATGAAATGAATACATAAAGCAAAGGAAATGAAATAAATTCCACTTACTTTGAAATCTAATATATCACTATCATTTTCTAGAGTTCTTGAGGTGGTAAATCTCAAAGTTCTCAAATCAATTGGTATCATAGGGTGGATTCTGGGTAGGGAGTATCCCTAAGTAATTAGATTTTCAATAATTAGATTGCTCTTCTTTTCCTTACACACAATATATATAAATGTCTCTCACACAAACCATCAAACACCAAGTATGTATTTTAGATTTCCAATTTGCTCAGCAGCCCTTACTGACACTGTAAGACACATCTGTAGAGATAGAAAACGCAGTGTCCATTCCGAGATGCCTACACAGTCTGCAGAACCGGGAGCCACACAGGAGCAGTGGGAAACCAGAGGCAGGAAAGAGCACGTTCAGTGGGGAAGGATGCACTTTTGGGTAGCCCCACTTTCTCTTAACAACAGTTTGTTTGGAGAGTCAGGTCCCTGACAACACTGATCTAATTTGAGGTGTTAGAAGTTATTAGGGCAATAGAGTTGGAGGCTCATTGTCAAATTTAAACTGTCCAGTGAGCTTGTATCTTCTGTATCATCATCAGATTCTGTATGCATCCTTATTTCCGGTTCAAAATAAAAGACTATCACACACACACAAGAGTCTATCTCTCTCTCTCTCACACACACACACACACACAGCTTTATCACATTAAGAATGCACATGCACCCAACAAGAATATGGGACTCCAAGTCTTTTCTGCACCTACAAAATTAGGGCTATTGAGCCAGATAACCTATCAAGACACAATGAGATAAATGGGTGCTATAGGTACTTTGTAAGTTACCTTCCTCTCACTGGTAGGATTTCCTGAATCTCCATTAGCTTGGATTCTTTATCTTTTCTCTTTGTTTGTTTATATTAGTTTATAGCAAGCTTTTGTTTTCTAAATTAAGTTTTCCAAATGTAAATCATGTTATGACAGATTAAACCTAATAATTTGCTATCAAGTAAGTTTTTATATCTCATTATAGCTATATGTAAACCATTGTTTCTGAGGTTTTTTTTTTTTATCCACCTCAGTAGTAGCAATAACAAAGTAGTAGGTGAATGAGATATAACCGAAACTGTGTAAAATACCTGAATCAACACGAAATGGGTCACTGAATATTGTTAATGAATAGCTAATGGTTTCAAAAAGTAAAAATACATCGCTTCCTTTGGTTGTACAGTTTTCAACCTTGTGAAGTCCCAACTATTAAATGGGTGATTTGAGCCCTTGAACTTAAGATTCCTGTCCTTGTAGCTGGGGAGGTCCTTGAAGTTTGCAGAATGATCAGTTTCAAAAAGATTACTGAGCACTTGAGGAGAGTCAGCTTGTATAGCAGCTGCCCGATCCAGGCTCCTCACTTGAAGAGGATGAACTTGCAAATGTTGTCTTCTGGATCTCTTGCTGGACATTGTTTCTGTATTGATCAGACCCTCAAGAGGTATTTATTGACCACCCAGTCTTCCTCCTCTCACCTACGTCTTCTTTTGGTGTGGGGGAGGGGAAGCCTCAGAGGAGTATGTCAGAGTTTCTGTTGCTTGCAACCTCACCAGCTGACTGACCTACCCACTGACATCATCAAGGAACATCCATGTAAGACTATGTGGCACTTAACTGTGTTTGCACTTGGAATTCAGGGGAGAAAACGATGACAGTCGGTGAAGTCTATACCTGCTCTGTAGTAGATCCTTGAATCGAAGCTGTGTCTTAAAGGACTGGTAGCAGTAAGGGGACGAGGCATGACCTGTGTGGGTGTCGTCAGTGGCAGCATGGCTGGCAGTGAGCAGAAAGCACAGAGAACCGGGGTGAAGAATGCATTAGCTGGGGGGAAAGTGCCTGTTGGGGGCCGTGGGGGACGGTTTCCCCCGGCAGGGTTGTGTCTGATCCTGGAGCTTTGGGTTCCATGCCGAGGAACTCAGGAGCAGGGCTGCAGAAGGGAGATGCCAAGGCTTATCAGCGAGAGGTAGCACGATAGGAGCCATGCAAAAGGCAGACCAGAGTGGCAGATGGCACAGTGGCTAGAAATCAAGAATAAAGCACCATGAACAACAAAGTTCTATGTGTGATAAATACCAATAGGCCCTGCTGTGTGCGCACCGACTTTGTCCTACGATTTCACAATGATTTATTTTTGGTACCACCACCTTCATTATCTAAAACATGACACTACAATTTCATACACCATCTGTGAGCTCCAAATGGTCATAATTAACAATCACAAATGTTCTGAAGAGGGGATGTGCTAAAAATAGCCGTAGCATGCTTGTCAGCAGGCTGCTTCTGTGAGCACCATGACATTCAATGAAAGACTTCTAGTTTGCTTTCCCATGATGATACTTCTTATACAGATTGTGGAACTAAGAAAACACGCCTCTCTAATGAACTACCTCGGGGATTAATATGTCGTCTAAATGGTCAGTTAGGGGCAAAATAGCAAGACCCTACCCAAAGTCAGTTTCTCTCAAATGAGATCTGGCTGGTGGAGTATCTAGAGCACAACAAATATTCTCGAAAATGCTGGTTGAATGTTGGGAAAATGTCAGTTATTTGGGTGTATCTGTGGCAAGATAAAGTGATCTGCTTTCTGGAGTCCCCTGCCTTAGTGCTTGCTGAGGGGCACGGGGACACGATGGAGGCCCCCTCTGGCTGAGGCAGCAGCTCCCCCCTGAGCCAGGCTGCTGTGTCACCTCGCAGATTGCTGAAATGGAGCCACTCCATCTCCTTGACATGCAAGGTCGGCCTGCTGTCCTTCTCCACCATCAATTACTGTGTCACGTTACCTGCGTGCACGTTTTTGTGTCATTGTTCGTATCCATCTAGATACTCTCACTCCAGCATATCCACTTTCTCCAAACAGAAGACTCTGAGGCACAGATGCCACTCCCCGTGACTGACGTGGAGACGACACGGACTGAGGGGCTGGCGCTTAACACTTGGAGCCTGGGGAGTGCGGCGGTGGTTTAGGCCAAGGGCGCCTCCGCGCAGGGCGAGGTCCTCGGGGCGGTGACTGCACACCGGCTCGGTGGACCGGAGGCGAAGAGCGTCGGTTGGTCAGGCCCAGCACAGGTTAACAGCTGCTAACTGGGTCTCACCTTGGCTTCCCTTTCAGTAGCTCCGTACCTTGTATTGACTTCCGTGTGATTTGCAGATTCATCCTTTCACCTTAAAACATGTGTTTGGCATGTTGGAGCCCGACCCTGGCTTGGTTCTAACGGAAACAAGCCATTCCGGGGAAATACAACCATTTAGAGCTGAAGTCCCACCATTCCCTGGGGAGCGCAATCTGAGATTCGGAGGCGTTGGAGGCGGCGACCCGTGGTCATGCCACTTGCTCTCTTGGTTCAAGTTCAGCTGCGGCGCTCTGGCTCCTGCACCTTCTGCAGCTCTGGGCTGAGCTCATGCAGCCTCTCGGGGTCAAGGCCCTGCGGACCTCTGTAGTTACTTCCTCTGAATCCTGCCCCCTCGACCCGCCTTTTCGTGTAGTGACACTTAACTGCCACGTGTTCCCAAATGCTTTTCATCTCTCACAAGTCCTGTTTCTCTACCAAAACGGGCCTCTCTTCATCCCCACTCCTTCTGCTCCAGTAACTTCCACTGACCCTTCAATGCCCATTTTAGGAATCCTCTTCCCAGGAAGCCATCCGTCCTGTTTCTAGCCTCACCTCTGTGACAAGCTTTCTCCAGGTGCCACCTGAGAGAATCACCCAGGAAGACTTGCGACTCCTGGCCTGGCTCCCAGAATTACTGAATCAGGGCTCCGGGGCCCAAACCTAAGAACCCACATGCTCCCCGTGTTACTGAGAACACGGTGGAGGGGTTTTGAACACACTTCTCCCTCTTTTCTATTAAGTCAGAAGCATCATGAAGGGGGTCATGGCATACACTTACATTTGTAGCCACAGTCCCTAAGGAATGTCTGATGCATAGTACATTTTTATTAAAGTAATGGTCAAATCACAGCAAAAGTGCACTCTAAGACCAGACTTTCAATTGGTTCAAGTTATCACATCTTCCTGACTCTCAGTATCTCATCTATGAAATGGGAATAATGATCCTAACCTGCCAGCACTTTTGACGAACGTGAGTCATACATCATTATCAGCCTGGTAGTTTTTACATGTCCAACATTAAGAGGCTACGAGGAAACTCCTAGGAGTGGGGGATTTCTGTGGAATGACATTTTAAAACATTGAGTGAATTGAACATTTCAGCACATCAGACCCAGAATGGAAAGGATTGATTTCCTTGCTTGATTATCCCAATTCTCTTGTAATTGCCTGCTGGGCTGGTGTTTTCCTGGTTCCACATTTCTGGTATTCATAGTCTTTTCAGGTAGATAATGATGGTGAACAGGTTGTTTATCTCTATCCCAGCTCAGCTGTTTGCCTATAGTTACCTACTGTTTTACTTTATTTCAACGGTGCATCCATCTAGCCATTCAGTCAGCATCTCTTGAGCTTCTATATGTGTGAAGTGCTGCTAGTCGTAATAATAAGTACAATTTTTTGGAGCCCTGACTATGTATGTGGCTGCCACTGTGGCGAGAACTTCCCTGCTCCCTCTCAATTTTCACGACAAGCTCAGGAGACAGTGTTGTGACTCATCCTTACTCTGCAGAAGAGGACCTTGAGCACGTGCTTACCCAGAATCTTGTAGAAAGACCTGGAGGAACCGGGAACTAACACTAAACCAACCACCTTACCGGGGTGGGGGGGGGTCCCCTGTGAAATATTATACCTACGTCCACAGGCTTCACAGTCCTTAGATCATATGCCAGAAAGAGATGCAGCAGTGACTGCAAAGCAAAGCAAAACCACTCTGTCTTGATTTTAAGAATCCCCTTTTCAAGTGATGAGCCATGTCTGTTGTGAGTTCAATTTGTGCCTCTGATCCTCAGAACCCTCACACAGTGTTCTTCCAGGGGTAGATAGCAAAAGGTGATGATTCAAAAAGGACTTGGCCTGTGCAGAGAGAGACATGGGACCTTGGGAATTCACAGCTGATGCTGAAGTTTAGGACTAGAGTAGCCAGAGGAAGCATGAGGGAGTTGAGTCTGACTGTGTCAGGAGGTCACCCCAGCAGATGGGCCCACTATTCTGCAAGTGCAGACAGGCGCTTGTTTACGGTGACTTTAAGAGTGTGTCAGACTTTGTTTAGTCACGGCCTTAGAGAATGGCAGAGACAATTACACTGGCTTTTCAACTTCGAATTCTACAGCCTTTTAATGCTGTGGCTGTGTTTGTCTGAGCACCACCGAATGGCACGGCTCTGAAATGTTGTGGCAGTTCCAATTTGCTCACTGAGCTCAGTTATTTTCTCCACTATTATGGCTAAAAGCAGTCTCTAGAGTTTTGCTGTAATAGAATGGTTTGTTCGTTCTTGGTCAGACTGGCCCTTCACAGTCTAGCCAGTTTTTTGGTGATTGTCTTATAAGTGCCTTGTTCAGTTTACCAAGCAGAAAATGTCGTCAATTATAGGGGATTTCTGAAATGCCATAGTGATGATTAACATCTAATTTTCTGAATCCTGCTTATGAATATTGGCTCTAAAGTGTGGCATATTACTCAGATGTGTAATGTTGCCTTTCTCTAATAGATTATTTAAAGCTTTTATCCGTCATGACAGCATGGGAGGGGTCACGTTGTCTTACACGTTGTTAGTACAGATTGAGGCAGCAAATGCAAATACCATAGTGAGAAGCTTCTATACTGGTTTAAACAAATGATTAAGAGATTGTAGGCAGAATGAACAATGCCACAGATCACCACGAAGGCTTCCGAGAAACCGGTGCGTTGAATTTTAATGCTTACTTGGAAAACAAAAGGCAAGAAAGCATTGCTTTTCTAGTCAAGTGGTTTTTATGTATTTGAAGCTGTGAGGAATAAAATAAACTTACTTATAATCATCCTTTTTCTAGTGAATGATTAATAATAAATGAAAAACATATTTAATGCTAATGTATTTATACTGAAGAGGAAGAAAACTATTATCAATTAGTATTTATTGAATACTAATGAATGCTCAGCACAGTAACTTAATAGGGCACTAATCATTTATGTTCCCATCCCCAAAACTTGTAAATTGGAGGGACATTTTGTAAATTGGAGAGAAAAAAGCATCATCTGCAAAATTTCCATATAAGACCTAATCACAGTTGAACTATCCCTATGTAAAGGTACAACAAAATTTTGGTTTGTATTCTAGTGTTGTTTTCATGGTGGAAAACATGCCATTGAGATGTAGTTGATATTTGTGAAGGCGCAGCGATGATGCAGGATGATCCAGGAAGACCCGTAGTAGTAAAAGCAACGAGACGTTAGGGTTCATCTAATTCTTAGGCAAAAAAATCGTCCAGTGACACTGGCTATGAACACTCCTGTTGGTTTTTACTGAAGCTTTGTTAGCATGTAAGCAAACACTTTTCCAGAATAAATGAGACTGTAGTCGTCATCGCTGTCAGGGCAAGTCCAACGTGGCTGACGTGAAGTCTTTCCTTCCAATCCAGAGCCATGACTCAGGGGTAGGGCTAAGGAGCAGGGCAGACACTCCCATGGGAGACCATGAAGAGAGCACCACAGTTTCTAGAGAGATCGATGTCAAGTTCAAAAATCCGAAAAAAAAAAAAAAAGAATGTACAACATGCAGAGCATGGGAGAAAGCCAACACAGGGATTCACTAAAAGCCTGAGTTGTGATGCATATGTCATTTCCGGAGGGAAAGGGGTTTCTCACAACAAGAGAGTTAAACAAGATGGGAAACTCTGTATGCTAGCTTCATATCATACATATTTTTTGAAAATATCTTTGCGGGGTGGGAGGGGACTTTTATATTTGAATAAAGATCAGCTTTATTAAGGATTCGCAGTGAGTTTATGCTATGCAATTAGCTTTGTTGCTAGGCAACCCCAATAGCAGTTTTGATGTGTAATTTGCTTGAAACTATTTAAAAGGCTTTGCTGAAGGTCTGAAACCACCTGAATTAGCCTCAAAGTGCATTAGGTGTTGCTATTTTAATGAACCGAAGCTTTGCTTTTGGGGCAGTTTTAGTGACACCAACATCATTTGGTGCTTTGGGAAGCGAAATCTGCTCAATTAAGTGGAGAAGAATGGAATATTCAGGTCTATGTCTTTGGGCTTCCTAACCTCTGCCCACTGGTGCCTACCGCATGCTTATTCGGAAACCTTTCCTAGCGTGCACGCTGTGCACCTTCTGCTGAGAAGGCCGTCCTCTGTTTGCACCTGCTCTGCCTTTCACTCCTTCGCTTCCTGCCCCGCCGGGGCGTAAATGCTACGCCGAGGCGAGTCGGGGCTCCCGTTGTCCACAGCACGTCTTCCCTCCTCCCGTCTCACTGCCAGGAGGGAGGCCATCCCAACCTCTGGTACCAGAATTTCCACCTCTGTGACCGAGCTTTTGGTCCGAAGCTTGATTTAGAGTTTTTAAATCCAGACTTTGCTAGACAGTCATCTCTGGTCTCCACTACAGTTTTGTTTTAAAACCTCGGACTCACCCACCTCTCCCCGAGGCTTGGCTCCCAGAATTCCAATCCAGGTGTGATGGTCAGGTGCCAGGAGTTCCAGGGGTGAAACTGGACAGCTCCTGTCCACTTCCGAAGGGGGATTCCAGAGCGCCCTTGGCCTTGGGTGAGCCAGGCTAGTACAACTTCTAATCTGAGTGGGACTTAGGAGACTGCTCTAGAAATCAAAATATGGTTTTTACTCATTAGTTTCTTTGTGAGTTTATTTGTTACTTTTTCTTTTCTTAACCACAGTTGCTTGAATTACAACTATGGGCTCGCTGCCGGTCTGGGATATTATTGCTTAAAAGTTGAAATTGTATAATGCCAAGGTTATACTTCATTAAGACTGAATACATGGAAGGTATTTCTTTAAAGTTGGCTTATTGTACCCTTTAGCTTTCTAATGAAAAGTAATAACAGAGAGTATAAGCACGGTCCAGGCCATCAAAAACCATAGCTAGAGTTAATTTCCCATGGTTACCGCAATTTCTGATGATAGTTTCACACGAAGCGATCACTTTTCATTTGTTATTGTGAATTGTGTATCACAAACGTTTAGGTTAGCAACTGTGACCTACTGCATGATTGGTTTCTGAATGCCTGTGTGGTCTGGACCAGCATCATGTGGATGGAGGTGAGGAACGCCCAAGTTTGTTGATGTGAACGAATCAGGACAGAACATCGCGGTTTAGTTAAAGGTCATTAACGGGCATCTGGGTTAGCTCTTCAAACAGTTCTCAAAAGCTTCCTCCTCCTAAATTCTCTTATAGCCTTCACAGCAGTGGGCCACGAGGTGCCGTGCCCTGTGAAGATCATGCCTCTCTGACTACTTTTTTGGTGTCAGAGACAGAGGGCAGTGTCAGATTGGTCACTTTGTCCATCATAACTGATCACATATTTGCTTAGATACTTACTAGTCTCACTGTCCCTTCCTATTTATCCAGCAATCCCATTCTCCTTGTTTATGTCACTTTTTGTGTGTGTGCACATCCCCCCACATTCACACATACACAAATTGTTTAATAATCTTGGTATGATTATATAGACATATCTCTATATGTCTATCTTTAATACTGTGAAATATGTAACACTCAGGTCATGAAGTGGCCCAGTAACACTCCTGCCTAGGACACACATTTAAAGCAACTTCTGGTTCCAACTAATAGCAAAAATATGCATAGATATTCACAAGCAGTGAAGAATATGGAAGGTTAATCACTTTGTAAATCTTTTGTCTCATTGTGTATCAGTGGAGGAAAATGCATAAGACTTTAGGAGGTTCATGCCATGTGATGGTTATGATAGAGACACTCCAGCAGAAAATGCAGCCTAGATGCTCTTCCTCATTCAGGAGAACAGATAGAAGGTACTAGATGGCCCCGGGGAATACCCACCCCACTCCCGCATCTCTCTCTCCTGCTCACTACTCTGGACTCCATCAGTAGATTCTTGCCCATACCCTGAGAGGCGATGCCAACTGACTCATTCTCTTCGCTCCTACTTCAGGGGTAAAAGTATATAGCACTGACCCCTCCTATGACTTCCTTGCATGCTACATACTGACAGGAGGTGAAACCACACGCTTTCTCACATAAAGATACAACACGATCCCACATGCTCAAGAGGAAACAGCTTTCTTCATGGGCAAAGGGTATTTAAGATAGCAAAGGGCAGGGGATGAACCCTGGGACGTGCTATGGGGAACAGACCAGACACAAAAGGACCACCATTCTGTCATCCCACGTGTGACGTACCTGGAGTAGTCAAATCCATCCACGATGGAGGTCGTATAGTGGGAGCCAGGGTCTTGGGAGACGAGGAGATGAAGAGTTACTAGTTAATACTGTGGGATAATGAGAAAGTCCTGGAGCTGGAATGTGGTGATGGCTGCACAGTAACGTGATGGTCCTTAACCCTACACAGCCTCTGGGGCCTCCAGGTGCCGATCCAGACGTTCCCGACAGGTCCTAGAAGTGGGGGACCATTGCAATGGGGTCTACGGACTCCTCTCCTCGCTATGTGTTGATCTCAAAGAGGAGAAGTGTCTAACGCAGAGACACCCTTTTCCTCTGTTTATTCCACGTCCAAATAAATGAGGGGGCTAAATGAAGTGGGAAATATTCCATTGATGGAGCATTAATCACCTGACAATAGGCACCACGACGCAGCTCATCAAATTCATGTTTGCGTTATTAGCCTCATTTTCGGACAAGATTCCACTGACTTGAAAAATGACGGTCTCTCATGGCATCTGGTAGCAAGTGGCCACGCTTCGTATGTACCCCCGGGGCATTCAGTGGGGTGATCCCCGTTGTGTGTGACGTGCACCCTGTGTACAGTGATCCCCACCGTGTGTGACGTGCACCCTGTGTACAGTGTTCCCCACCGTGTGTGACGTGCACCCTGTGTACAGTG